>JAKOGI010000540.1:2500-287500 GCA_029747015.1 Carnegiea gigantea | reverse complement strand
GTAATAGCATATTTCCCTCATTTTTCTTCCATTCTCGCTCCTTTGACCACAAATCAGTGCGTCTTTCGTAATTCCCATTCTACTTTGGGTTGTGTAGCTGCTCCTCAGCGTGTGTTGTTGCTGTCATGGCTTGCTAAAATTGTCAATAGTCGAGGCCAAGTCTATGCAGTTCACCAATCACAAGTGAGGCACTTTACCAAACACCTGGCGTGCAATGCACTTTCAGTCACCAGATGAAACACTTCATAGGAATGGGAAGGCAAAACAGGGCATTCAAATCCACCACACACGAAGCAACACAGAGGGAGGGGGAATCAAACAAACGCACAAACCAACCCCAGAAGCATGAAATCAGCAACTGAATTCGGAAGATGCTACACGAATTGGAGGAGAACAAACACAATGTGGCGTATATTAGCTAAGGGGACAGAGATGGGAGCCATACCTTCGTCGATTGCCGGTGCGTCGAAGCAGCGAAGACGACAGAGCAGGTTGACGGCGGAAGGAAGTGAGTGACTGGAGTGAGGGAGATGGCGGACAGCAGAGAGAACGAAGAAGATAGCGCGAAGGTGGAGAAATGGGGGCAGACACCAGAGAGCACGATTCAGAATTGGAGACCTGGATCTGAATTTCTAACGAAGCTAGAGACCGAGCAATTCTGGTTTCAATTGGAGACCGAAAAACCCAAACGGTCTCTAAATCAGAGTCCAAAGCTCGTTTCGTCTTTACTGGAGGCCAAAGTTGGATTTCGGTCTCCAAAACAGTGATGAACAGCACACTGTTTTGGAGACCGAAGGTTCCATTGGTGTCTAATGGAGACCATCTTTTCTACTTGGTCTCTAAAGCTGAAGCCGAATATTACAAAAAACTTTACGTGGTTGGAGACCGAATATGTGATTGGTCTCAAATGGAGACCGAATCCAAATTTCGGTCTCTGAAATAATTGCATTTGGAAACCGAACCATTTGGTCTCCAAATTTATTTTGAGACCAATTAAGGGATTTCGATCTCTAAAATGCCCAGATCCTTCTGGAATGTTGAACCATTTTAGAGACCGAAATCCCCTTGGTCTCTAATTGAAACCGGGTTTAGTTTTCGGTCTCGAAATCTGAGACCGGCAACAATTTGGTCTCCAAAGATTTCAAATTTGAGATCGATATTTGTGTTGGTCTCCAAAATCTGAGACCGAAACTTATTTTGGTCTCACGTGGAGACCGCATAGTAATTTTCGGTCTCTAAATTGAAAGTAATTTAATACCACATATTTCGGTATCTGATTTCGATCTCCAAACTCAATCGGAGACCGATTTTTATTTCGGTCTCCAAATTCCGGTCTCAATTGAACCGGAATCTTGTAGTGTATATATTCGATACACTGTAGATATCGATAAACTTTTGTGCAGTACGATTCATATGTATGTTTTAAGCGTCGATCAGTTTACGTTACAATTCCCTCGAATTACTGATGATTCCTTCGAATTCAACCTGAACGAACTATAATCAATAAACTTTCATCAAAATTAACAATATTCAATAAACGTTCATCGACATTGACAATAACTAGGTGGAAGAGGAAACCCACCTTACCTCCAAGCTAAACACCCGTATATGGGTTGATTTGGTGGTAGAATTCGAACTCCTGAAGCCCGAACCCACCATGGCTATTCTCGATTGAGCCCCGGGCTGCAACCCAGAGACCCTAGCTGCCCCAATCACCCACTCTGCTCTTCCCTTTTCTCACCGGCGAACTCAGGCCACCGGTCCGCCACCGCCCTGCCCACCCTCACCGTCGACCGGCCAAAACCGGTGCCTGGCCAGACCGGTGCTCCCGTTCGCTCTCTCTCTCTGCTGGTTTGCGTTCGGGCTGCCGGCATGTGGGACGACCAGGGTGCATCGGCCGGTCGTCGTCATCATCCCACCGGTCGGCCTCCCTCTCTCTCTGCTCTGAGTTGCCGGGCTCGGGGGTCTTCGAATCCCCCTCCCCCTCTCTCGCGATCTCCTCTTGCCCGAAATGAACGCAGGGGCTTTAGCCCCCCTTTTGCCTTTTTTTTGGTTGTTTTGGATAATTCCCTCGTCACATCATAATTAACACGAGCATATCCACTTGTCACATCATAATTTATTCCCAGGGTTCGATTCAATAAATTGCAAGATTAGTCCCAAGGCTTGCCAGTCCAGCCCTATTTGAGAATCTACTCAATGTAGTGCCCGATACTAATCCTCAATAACAGTAAAATAAGAATAATATTCTTTTCAATAAAAACAGTACTTAAGCAGGCACATCGATATTATTTCAATTTATAACGATATAAAATAGCGGAATCGACTTAACGAAGGGAATAAAAATCTCGACTGTTACAGATGTTGCTAATTTTTTTCATTTTTCCAGACTGTGTAAATTCCCAAACGACAAAAGATACAAGAATAGACAAGAAGAACCAGAACTCGCTATAACTCTTTCTTTTTCCATTTTTTTCTTTTTTGTCAAAGTTTTTATGAAGACTAGCCCAATTCAGTGTGCTGAAGTCAAAGACATGCATAAACCTGAGAACAAACTATCTGATAATAAACTATCTGAGAATAAAGTAAACTAAAGCCGTGAGAGCAACATGTCATACTAATACTTGTTATAACTCAATAACAGGCAAAAAAATGAATCCCATGGTATGTTATAAGCAGATATAAGCACATAAAAATTTGATGTCCTTTCCATAAATTACACTAATGTTGCGAAGATAAATAGGAGCAACGACACATACAGAGCAGCTCAAGTAAAATGAAGAAATAAATAATAACACCTCTGCATCCCAAAATTGTCTTCAGAAATATTAGATTTTGGTATCTATGATTACAAGCTCCAAATAACATATAAGAACCTATGTGGGACTCGAACCCACATCTCCCATGCCATTACACGGTGCTCTTCCCATTTGAGCTAATAGGTTATCGATTGAGCAAGTTCTATTAAGCTATTCTGGAAGAATTATACCAAGGCTTTGAAGAATGGAACCAATAGCCCTTCTACATAGCATTAAACTAGGCAAGAAAAACAATAGCCCTTCTTCAAGGAGAAATAGTAGTCTTTTTGCAACATTTAAATTGTCAACATTCATCAAATTTAATGTACTGACAATTAGCAATTGCTCAGCCATAACAGAGACACAGATTCGCAGAATAGCAAGCCACACTTTGTTTTGCTTTGGGTCTGGTCCTCTCAATCCAGGGCATGATTAGCCTTGCTATGTCTATCTGTAATGCTTAATCTGTCAACATCTATACAACACTCATTCTATATCATACTAACAGAAAACGTACACTAATGTAGGTAGCCAAATACAACGGCCTAACCCACTTTCATTCTAGTTACCATCATAATGCCAGTGTAAGCAGGTTTTCTGCACTTGCAAAACTCTAGCAGTTTAAAAAAAAATGCTCAAGAATCAGCCACAAGAGGCTCAAGATACATTCATCCTCACACATCAAATTCATCCTACCCAATTAAATCCATAAAATTTCCCCAGCAGAGCCTACAAATTTTAAGAATTACCAACATATTGACCACAAAAAACCAACACAAAATCATATATAACCTACTGACAAAGAAAACCTCCAATTTCAGCTACAATCAACTCAGTAAACCATAAAAGCCTCAACTCAAAGAAAACTAAACACAAACTGTCATCGTAATTCAACTCAAAGGGCAAATTTTATCCAAAAACATAAACATACAACTACCAATTAAGATTCAACTTTTGCTAGAATTCTCAAATCCAACTTTCCTGACCATTAGAACAATAGGCATGGGCAAATTAATTCAATAACCCACGAGCAACCCTAAATTTGCAACACTGAACCCAGAAAGTGAAAATCCTAGATACGATTTTGAGCGCAGGGTGCCGATTAGAAAAGCAAACCTGTCGATTCTTGTACTGGCGCCGGCGAGTGAGGTGGCTGTTCTCGACAACACCGCCGGCGATGAGGGCTGTCCACCAGTGAGAAGATGATGAAGTCGTGGCTGAGATGTAAGAGACAAGAGAGAGGGAGGGGTTCTCCAATGAGTGGGCGGGAGGGTGCTGCCAACGATGCGCCGGCCTTCTTAGGCGACGGAGCCGGCGACTTCTACCGGTAAGAAGAGAGAGGGTCTATGAGCAGTGGGCTTGGTCTGTGAGAGCAGAGGAGGAGAACAGAGATGTGAGAGAGCAGGGAGACGGGGCTCGGAAAGCTTCAAGGGCTTTCGAAATTTCAGAGAGAAGGGAAGGAGATGAGATGAGATGGAAGCAGAGGGAAGAGGGATCGAGTGTCAGAGAGAGAAAATGTTGATTAAGAAATGAGGGTCTGCGTGAAGGTTTCCCCCAACCCCTTTCCCAATTCAGCATATTTTGTAAAAAAAAAAATAATCTCTTTTAATCTTAGCCTTTTATCTGAAATTAAATAGTTGAGATTAAAAGTTCACGCTTAAAGAAAAGTTCACACCTAAAGGGAAGTTCACACATGAACCCTTCCCACATATATATATATATATATATATATATATATATATATATATATATACACACATAGATATACACACATGCACGCACACACGCATAATAGATATATATATATATATATATATATATATATATATATATATATATATATATATATATATATATATATAAACTATAATCATTTAATCATTAATGTATAATTAAAAGAGGAATATAGAATAAATAAATTTGTCTAATTAAATTCTTTTATCTTTTAAATATAATTTAAGAGTAAAAAACTAAAGATGGCTGCAATGAAAACATACAATGATTCGAAATTAACCCGACTTGATTTATACCCAATTTGATTTACATTATTGACCGAAACATTGAACCGAATTCTACTCGACCCAAATTACACTTAACCCATGCCCGATCCGACTGAGCTGCTGTAGACAACCCGAAATAGACCCGACCCGAATTCCATCCTAGTCGAACCCGTACCGACCCGAATATGGTACTTATAAGCGACCCGAACCCGAACTTCACCCGAACCGAACCCAACCCAACCCAACCTAAATATGGTTGCTCCGAAAGTGATCCCAACCCGAACTTCACCCGACCCGAACATAGTTAACTCGAAAGTGACCCGAACCGAATTAACACAAGAGTCGTACCCGACCTGAATGGCCCATTTGCCAGGTTTACAAAAAACTCACTAACCCTTGATTTTTGTCTGATATGTTTCCTCTTAGACTGGTCCCCCTTTTATATTAGATGGACCAATAAGAGACATAGGCAGATCTACTTGTTGCATAGGGATGTCCATGGACACCCTTAATCTCCAAAAAAAGTAAAAAATATACTGTGTTATTTTGAAGGATGTCAAATTAATATATGTGGACACCTATAAAATAGGTCTAGAAAGTAATGGACACCCTCTTAATATACCCAATCCACATAGTGATATTTTTAATTTTTTTAAATATAAAAACTATAACTATAGTGTTGGAATTTGATAGAAAAATTAAATTAAATTAAATACACCAAAAAAAATTTACTGAATTATTTGTAGTTTTATTTCATGTTTCAACATGTTCACTTCATTGCTTAATGGTGATTTGGGTGGGGGGATGGAGTTTTATTATTTGGTGCTAATGCTTTATTCTCTGCATAATTAATGCTTTTTTGTAAATGGCAGGTACTTATTACATTCAACGATTTTGGCACAATTTATGTATAAAATTCAAACTATGAAAAATCACATTTAACAAACGAGTAGTAAATTATCATTTTTTTAAGTAAAAGATGGGGTATATTATTATTGCATATTAAGTTCCACTAGCTGTAGAAGTATAAAATGGAACGTTTGTTTTAAAAAAAAAAAAAGCAAGACAAAATGTTTATACAAAATAAACTACCATAATATGTATGACATGATTTCTTTTTTTTTTTTTGAATAGTGTATATTAGTTATGACATTAATATCTGGACACCCCTATCCTAAATGTATAGACCATTGGTCAGAGAACTAGAATTTCTGAGGTGGCATAAGTCGTCGACTTATTGGACTTGCACCCCTTATGGATGTATCATGTCCTAAGTCTAGCACAACCTTTGGTTGAAATGGGTGCATGTTTGTCATATGAAAGATGATGTTCATGGGAACACAAGCATAGCACCGATGTTCGCTACTGTGGAAGAAAATGTGCGAACATTGGGAGCTGTTCAAGCCTTACATTTGTTGCATTCTGAGAGGTTTAAAGCTTCAGTGTTTATAAATGGTATTGTGATTTAGCGAAGCAATAGTGGAGTGAAGTTGTTTGGCATAGGCCAGGGTGTAATAAGTAGACACAGGACTGCATTTTGGCTGCTTATGCCAAACAGATTATTAGTGAGAGAGAGACTGGAAAAATCTATTCCTCAAATGGGTACTATCTGTAGTATATATCAGGACCAGGATAAAACAATTCAGCATCTCTGTTCTGATTGCGATTATGCTAGAAGAGCAAAGGAGAACGCATTCAATTGGATGAGAAATTAGAAGCTACCATTATCTTTACTTGAGGGGCATAGAATGCTGTTGCATAAGAAGATGCCACAGGTTCAGATCGAAGACCCTCCTAACTTGTGCTAGTGCTATTAATCACTACCTTGTTTGGAGGGACAAGAATGAAACTGTTTTCAGCATAAGCCTTGTGATTCTGGGAAACGGGGTAGTATAAACATAGTGCAAACTAGAAACAGAATGAAGTTTATTGAGTTGCACAGTAAAAGAGGTTTTGATAGGAAAAAAGTTGCATAGTATATGACATTTAAGGTTCCGCTGTTGAAACAGTCTTTCCGTAAGATGGCTCAACACTTAAATGCCCGTAAAATGCATTTACCTTCGTCTTTTTGGAGAGTTTTGACTTTTGATTGATATATAGTTGCTTTTCCCATGGTTCAAAGAAAAAATAAATAAAACAATACATCAAAAATACTGGGTGGACGTCATGATTGCAAAACCATTGGTTTAACGCTTATGTTCAAAAATAATAACATAATTATTTCGAATCATCAAAAAAAGTCACATCTAAAAAAGTCAACCTCGCCATAACTTTTATTCAAGAATTTATGTATAATAGGTTTGTGAATAAAAGTATGTGTAATCATGATGTCCTTCAATTTCTTGTTCTAGATATATTGAATGACAATAAAATTTTTGTGGTGAAACCATTGTACTATAGTTTTGTGAAGATATGAATTTGGCGGTATGTATAAATTGTGTTAAGTAGTGAAAGATAGAAGTGATTGTACTCGTATTTTGTTTTGTAGCCAATTCATGTTTTACTTCTAGGAATCTATACGCAAATGTACTTTGCCATATATTAATTTTTTTATACATGTTGATAGAAATGAGAGTACACAAACACAATAGGGGGGTGAATTGTGTTGCCAAATTTTCGCAGTTTTCTGGGAACAGGCTTAGACCCTGTTTGGACAGGCTGTTTGTTACACGTCCAGAAAACGCAAATGCAGTGGAAAGAAGTAAAAGAGAAAGCAGACATGGGATTTTTACGTGGAAACACCTCTAACCCAACTGAGGTGAAAAACCACGACCTACCTCTGCAGGATTTTCAACAACTTCACTATTCGGGCTAAACACGTTACAATGTAACTCACACCGTTACAACTTGTAACACACACGTAACCGTCTTCCGTAAGACCGGTTACCCCACGTCCAAAATCCCCTTGATTTGGACACACTCAACTCACTTTGAAAGAAAGAAAATAAGATGGACACCTTACTTTTGTGCTTTTCAAATAAGCTAGTGTAAGGTACAAGTATGCTCCTAGTATGCCAACTTTGAAAGCTCAATCTTGCACACACTTGGGTCGGTTTTCTTTCTGAAAAATATGGCTCTTAAACTCTGGAATATTGCTGTGAAAACCGATAAAGAAAATGAGTGTGGAGTCTTGCTTAAATAGAAAACCAAGTGGAATAATCACAAATATTTTCTAAAAAGAAAAAGCTTGGGCCACAAGGAGTGGAAAGTGTGAGCTGAAAATTCCCACTAACTACTTGAGCTACACGGTTATTTTCAGCCACAAAAACTCAGTAAATCATCCCATGATTTTCTCCACAAATTCAGCCATTTTCTAAAAATAGAGATTTTGTTACTTGGAGAATAAAGCACTCTAAAAATAGACTTGCAATTCTCCCCAAGTTTCTCATAGCCAAAAATAGTCTCTTTGGACTAAATAATCAGCAGAAAATCTTGCTCAAAAATCTCAGAGACGTTAGCCAAAAAATCAGAGAAGAATTCATGAAAAATGTTTTTGCAGTTTGGCTTGAGAACATCCTGAACACTTTGTTTCCAGAACTGTTCTAAGATAGTGTTCTGAAATATTTTCAAAAAGCAAAACCATTTCAAGTAAGTGTTAAATCAAGACTTTCTAATTGGCATATTAACAAGAATCTAAGGAAATAAAACCTATAACAAACCAAGACTCTTGTTGAATCAACTGGACATCTTGTAAAAAAATAACTTGCTGCTCCAAACCCCTTGCAGAACTGATTCCCAGGCTGTTCTGGATTCCTGAATCAACTGATTTTGAGGACCTGTTCTTAAGACCTGTTCTTGAGCATTGTTAACCAAGCAATTTCAAAGTATTCCAAATAATATTTGGAACCTGTTCGATCAACACACTCAAGTATGTATTACATTTATGTTTGTTATCATTAAAACCTTACATTACATGAGGATAGGGTCAACAATTTCCCAATAGGGTCAACAATTTCCCCCTTTTTGATGATGACAAACCAAATGACCATATTAACTATATTGACATAAAAGGCAAAAGCTAGTTAGTGCCGCATAGTGAAGCCATAGAAGAGAAAAAAAGAGTTTAAGAAGTCAACTTTAATCCAAGTCCAACTAAAACAATCATGGTCATGCCCATCTTCCCCCTTTTGACATCATCGAAAAAAGGGTAGTCAGATCAAACAGATAGAATCAGGGTGTTTGCAATCACCACCACTTGGGTAATGGAGGAAATACAACCTGCGATACACTCAAGTCTATGGTACGTTAATGATATTGGCCATCCGAGTCACGCATAAACAAATAATAACAAGAAGACAAGCATGGCACAGCATTATAGCAGACCCAACCAAGATTAGCATAAACCATTGTCAGTCACAAAGCATAACCAGATAGGGAAAAACAGTTGTTGAGAACAGGTTGAAAAATAAAGGAAGACAGAACAGGGAAGGAATCAGGGGTTAGAGCTATTCCAGGGAGGAGGAGAAGAGAATTTGGCTGAGAGAGTTGAAAGAATCGACATGAGATCCTCATGGCACTTGCCATTGAGAGCCTTCTCCTCAGCAAGAGCAGCTTGAACCTCAGCAAGCTCGGTCTTCAACCGGGATTGATTCAGTAGCAAGGCATCAATAGAATGCTCACTTGAGGAAGAACCAGGAACAGGGGAAAAGGGTGTTCGAGGCCCCTGTTCCGAAGCTACTTGGTCTCCTCTGACCAATTTAAAGCCGCACCCCATTAGAGTGCTACTCCCTATTGCATCAATCATCTGCACCCCCACTTTCTTCTGCAGAGAAATCCCAAAGTGCTCAAACACAAGAGTCAGTAAGAAACCATACCCCAGATCATGTCCTCTTGAGGTGTTTGTAATCCTATAGATATGGCAAATTATGATTGCTGGGAGGTTAATTTGCTCTCCTCTATCCATAAGGTCAATAAAACATTGATCCATAGCATCCGCAAGATTGCAGCCTTGACCTCTAGGGATGATATTCTTAATAATGAACCAAAAGAGCAATTGATGAAGAGAAGTCATGTCACCTTTCTTGATGGACTGGGGGGCTTTCAACCTTGTTCGCTGGCTTAGTGTTTAAGTTAATTGCAGCAACCGTGCTATCCCAAGCACGGTCTTGTCCTTCCGGACATACACATCAAAACCTTCAGCAGGAACACCCAAAATTGCACCCAGATCTTTGGCATTGAATTTCAGTTGCTTCCCATTAACTTCACTTGTCACCATAGCATTGGTGACATTGCAATTCGCATAAAATTCGGCCAAATCTGGGACAGAACACCCCAGTTGGGTGTTTGCAAACAGTTCCAGCCACCCCTGGGCCCTGAGCTTGTCCAGAAACACTTCCAGACCCTGTTTCTGAAAATATGTCACTGTTACAATTTTGCCCCGCACCACACTTCTCTGAAGAAATTGGGCCAATTTTGAAGTGGTGGGTGCTGCCTTCTTTGCCTTTTTGGAGCTGGGGTCTTCAGGGTCATCCTCAGCAGGGCCCTGTTTGGGAGAAATCTTCCTCTTAGGAACAGTCTTCTTGGAGGGTGTTCAGAGCTAGGTTCGGCTGGAGCTTTGTCTTTGCCCTTGGCAGGTGACTCGGCAGGAGAGACCTGGGGAGAGCCCTATTCAGCAGGGGCTTTCCTGGTTTCTCGAACAGGTGAGCTCTCTGGTGAGGAAACAATCTCCTCAACCAGGGGAGGCTCCTGTTTGGAGGAGCCAGCTGGTTTAGAAGGTCGAGAGGTGCTTTGAGAGGCTAATCTGTAAGACTTTCTGGAGGGTTTAGGAGTAGGTTTAGCTTTAGCAGATCTGGGTTGTGACGGTGAAAAGGAGGCTTTAGCTTGCTTAGCCTCTTTAGCTTGCATGCCCTTAAACTGTCGAACAAGCGGGAGATCTGTTCGTCCCGCAGGCACCTTAATTCTTTTCTTCTTTTGACCCTCACCGGTTTAGGGTGTTTGCACCGGTGTTGTTTAAACATTTTCAACAGGGGTCTCAGGCCCCTCACCCAAATCTACATCAATATCAGCAACCTTCTCCGCAAAATCATCCAACATCTCTTCAAAAACAGAACTGGGCTCAGGTTGTGGTTCACTAAAGTCAGAAACAGGTCCCAACCTTGTTTCTGCCAGCATAATTTCACACCTGCTTATATGCACATCATCCGAGTCTCCCTCAGACAGAGACGAGTCAGCATCCACATCAACGACATCAACAACTTCGGTTTGGACCTCACTCGATCCAGCGGCACTTTTAACCCCAGGTTGTTCAAGAATAGGTTCAAACAATTCCAAATCCCACCCAAATTCGGGTGGTACATCAGCCAAACCCAAACCCACAGAGCTCAAGTTCACACAAGTCAAAAACCCAAAAGGTTTCGAGATAATTGGCAAAGGAGGCAAAAATTCGAACCTCATACCTCCAAACAGTACCGAAGCAGTGACGGCTGACACGGGCAGTGACGCTGCAGCCGGCGGAGACGCCATGCGTGACAGCTTCGAAGCCGGAGCCGGGGCGGCGATTGAGCAACGTTTGCCGATGGTGAGCTTACCGGAAGTCGCCATTGAAGTAGGGAGCTGAGGTTTGAGAGTTTTAGGGTTTGAGAAGAAGAGAGTTTTCGGGAGAGAGTTTGGGGGAGAAATTTTCGGGAGAGAGATTTTTGGAAGAGAGAGAAGCAGAGTAATGAGAGTAGACGCAAGAGTTGTGGAGTCGGCCGTTTTTGTAACCAAAAAAAAAAAAATTAAAGACTCCCAGCTGCGCACGCCTTGAGAAGAGTGAAGGATTTAAAATTCTCAACAACTGAATTAATTACCTGAATTGTACACGTATAACAAACAATGGCCATACCTGTTCGTGGCGCTTGTTCTTGAAGTCAATTATTCGGTAACAAAGGACAATAAGGGCAATATCATCAGACCTCAACGAGTGTCAACAAGCTGTATTTCACACATGTGCTAAATATAGCACCAAGTTTAACTGCAACCAATAATTTTAACAAGCTTGACCTGAAAAATCTTTTAACTAACCAAGCATTGGGGGTTAATAAAATGATCAAGTTGTTTTAATTAAACCCAGTTCAAGTCTATTCTTCTCAAATTGTTCTCTGCTTAGTGCCTTGGTGAAAATATCAGCAATTTGTTTATTAGTAGCACAAAAATTCATTGAAATTAATCCTTTTTCAACATTATCTCTTAAAAAATGATGACGAATGTCAATATGTTTAGTCCTTTTATGTTGACATGGGTTTTTGGAGATATTAATAGCACTTGTATTGTCACAAAAAATAGGAATGTATCCCGTGTCAACACAAAAGTCTTTGAGTTGTTGCCTTATCCACAATAATTGAGCACAACAAGAAGCAGCTGCAACATATTCAGCTTCTGCTGTAGACATGGCAACAGAGTGTTGTTTCTTGGTTGCCCAAGATACCAAACAAGGTCCAAGAAAATGAGCCATACCTGAGGTGCTTTTTCTATCAACCAAGAAACCTGCATAGTCAGCATCAGCATATCCAATAAGGTCAAAGTTGCATCCTCTAGGATACCATAAAGCCAAATCAGGTGTATATTTTAAATATCTAAAAATCCGTTTAACAGCCTTTAAATGTGATTCTTTAGGCTTAGACTGAAAACGGGCACACAAACTAACACTGAAAATAATGTCAGGTCTACTAATAGTTAGGTAAAGAAGCGACCCTATCATGCCCCTATAGGATTTCTCCTTAACTGAGTGACTCCCATCATCCATTACCAATCTGGTTGCAGGAGAGATGGGAGTATCAATGGGCTTGGCCGATTCCATCCCAAATCGCTTAAGTAACTCCTTGACATATTTTTGTTGATGGATCATGGTGTCATTTGAAGTTTGCTTGATTTGCAAGCCTAAGAAAAAATTAAGCTCACCCATCATGCTCATTTCAAACTCACTCCTCATTATTTTTGAAAATTCATTGTACAAATCATTATGAGTTGCACCAAATATAATGTCATCGACATATACTTAGATAATCAATAAATGTTCCCCCTTAGACTTTAGAAATAAGGTATTATCTACCTTGCCTCGTCTAAAACCATTTTCCAATAAAAAGTTTGACAAACGTTCATACCAAGCTCTAGGAGCTTGTTTTAAATCATAAAGTGCTTTGTCAAGTTTAAAAACATGATTAGGAAATTCCTTACTTTCAAAACCAGGGGGTTGCATTACATACACCTCCTCTTTAAGGTATCCATTGAGGAATGCACTTTTGACATCCATCTGATATAGCTTGATCTCCATGTGGGCTGCAAAAGCTATCAAGATTCAAATGGCCTCAATTCTTGCAACAGGTGCAAAGGTTTCTTCATAATCAATGCCTTCTTCTTGGTTGTAGCCTTGAACCACCAGCCGGACCTTGTTCCTAGTGACTGTTCCGAACTCATCAAGCTTGTTTCGGAACACTCACTTGGTGTCAATAATTGATCTGTCTTCCGGCTGAGGTACAAGATGCCACACCTTGTTCTTTTCAAACTGATGAAGCTCCTCTTGCATTGCTGTAACCCAATCTGAATCTGCAAGAGCTTCATTAACATTTTTAGGCTCAATGTTAGAGAGAAAAGCATAGAAAGCACAGAAATTTTTGAGCTTGGATCTAGTTTGCACTCTTGTATTAAGGTCAAACAAAATTTGATCAAGAGGGTGTGAACTTTGGTGCTTCCATGGTCGTGGAGTAAGCGGATCCACAGACACGCTTTCTACTCTTGCTTGGATACTTGGTGAAACAGATTCAGAAACTGTTTCGGAGCCTGTTCTTGAGCCTGATCTGAAGCCTATTCCGGAGCCTGTTCTGGAGCCTGTTTCTGGAGTGTTAGGCTGGTTTTGTTCCAAACTGGGTTCAGCAATACTTCCCCCTGTTTGGTTCAGACCTTGCCCATCTTCCAATGAAACAGCTCCAGGCCCTGATCCATCCTCGGGATACTTACCTTCTTCATGTGTGAGCAACAAATTTTTCTTAGCAAGGCCCAGTTCGAAATCATCATCCTGTGCATCAATCTCAACTAGAGAGTTAGTTTCATCAAAAAGCACATGCACACTCTCCTCAACACACAAGGTTCGCTTATTAAACACTTTGTAAGCCTTACTGTGTGAGGAGTACCCAAGAAAGATTGCCTCATCACTCCTTGGATCAAAATTCCCCAAGGCATCCTTCCCATTATTATGCACATAACATTTACAGCCAAATACTCTCAAATGCATAATATTGGGTTTTCTACCCTTGAAAAGTTCATAAGGTATTTTGTTAAGAATAGGTCTAATCATGCATCTATTGATAATGTAACATGATGTGTTCAAAGCTTCCGCCCAAAAGTCTCTAGCAAGACCACTAGCAATAAGCATTGTTCTAGTCATGTCTTCTAGAGTTCGATTTTTACGCTCTACCACCCCGTTCTGCTGGGGTGTTCTTGGAGCTGAAAAATTATTATCAACACCATGCTCATTACAATAGTCAATAAAGCTCGAATTTTCAAATTCTGTATCATGATTAGACCTTAGGCACACCAATGAGTGTCCTACTCTCTTTTCAATCTTTTTAATGAATGCAAGAAATTTTTCAAAAGTTTCATCTTTAGAAGCCAAAAACAGGGTCCAAGTAAAACGAGAGTAGTCATCCACTACAACAAGCACATACCTCTTCCCACCTCTACTCATGATCCTCATAGGACCACACAAATCGACATGTAACAATTCGAGAGGTCGGGTAGTGCTAACACAATTTTTCAATTTAAAAGAATTTCTGACTTATTTCCCTCTTGCACAAGCGTCACATACCTTGCCATCATTGTATTTGATGGAAGGCAAGCCGACTTCTAGGTCTTTAGAAACTAATTTGTTTAAAAGTGAGAGACTTGCATGACCTAATCTCTTGTGCCAAAGCATTACATCATCATTCAAGGCACTTAAACAAGTCAGATTATTTTGGGGAAGGGAAGAAATACACACTTTATAATTTTTGTGTCGCTTCCCCCTCAACACGACATCTCCTGTGTTCATATTAACAACCAAGCAACGGGTTGAAGAAACCACTACTAGGTTGTCTTTATCACATAGTTGGAACACACTAAGTAAATTATGTTTCAAACCATCTACAAGATATACATTGTCAATAGAATGGGAGAGCGACTCACCTATCTTACCTATTCCGACAATTGTCCCGGACTTGCCGTTACCAAATGCCACACTCCCTTCTTCTGAGACTGTAAGTGAGAGGAAGTTGGATTTCTCACCAGTCATATGCCTTGAACATCCGCTATCAACATACCACAGCTGGCTGTTTCTTGGGTTGTTTCCTAGGCTGTTTCCTAGGTTGTTCCCTGGGATGTTTCCTAGGTTGTTTGCCGGATTGTTCCCTCTCACTTTAGCCTGCAAAACAAATTAGGGGTTAGTTTTGGGAACCCAGATCCACTTGGGTCCCATTCCCTTAGACATGCGAAGCTCATCTTTTCTAACCCAAATTTGCTTCACATAAATCAAGTTGCTTTCCATGGCATATCTTGTTATAGGACAAGCATACCGATAATGCTCCGTTTTACCACAATGAAAACAAACAATATTTTCAGGTAATCCCACATATTTTCTATTAATATGATAAACGGTGCGCTTAGTCACAAAGCCTAATCCTCTTTTGCCTCGGTTAAAGTAAGTGTTCAGCCAATTTAGCGCCTGTGAGAACCTGTTCCAGCGCCTGTTTGCAGCAAGGTCTGATTCTACTTGTTTTAATTTTTCAAGCAATTTACTGTTCTCAATAAGTAGGAATTCAACCTTCTGTTTCAGTTCAAGGACTCATTTTCAAGTTTAGTGAAGTCAGTAGCAAAAGCTTCTTCTCTCATACTTAAGGTCTCTTTAGACTTATTGAGGTCCCCATGCAAAACAATGTTCTTCATATCAATTTCAATTTTTTCACTTTTAAGGATTTTGTGTTCATGCTCTAATTCTCTAATATCCCTTTTTAACTCAGAACATGCATCCTTTAACATGCAATTTTCAGAATTAATAGCATCACACTCATCCATCAAAGTGAATAATAACTCTTCAAGTTTTGCTTTATTTAGACCACGTACCTTATCCTTAAGTTGAGCTAAGCTGTCCAGAGGCTCATCATCTAAGTCAGAGTCACTTCTGGCCATAAGAGCTACAGCAGCATCTTCTTCTTCAGTCCCTTCCTCGTCCTCAGTAGAAACACCCCAAGCTGCAAGCATTGCCCTTGAGAAACGCCTGGCTGAACTGTTTCCAACCTGTTTTCTGCCCTGTTTCCTGGACTATTCTGGCTCTTGCTCCTCTTTCAGCAAAGGGCAGTTTTTCACAATGTGATCAAGCTTACCACATTTGAAACAACCTAAAAACTGTTCCCTATCATTGTTCCTCGATTTGCTGAAGTTTTTCTTCTTAGCATTTTCCTTGGCCTTCTTGAAAAACTTCTTGAATTTTCGGGTGATCATAGCCATTTCTTCATCATCAAGATCCGAGCTATCCTCCTCCATGACTTTTAGAGCAATTCCTCGGTCCTTCTTGGTCTCCTCTTTTTGTTGAGAATTCCTCCTAAGCTCATAGGTTTGGAGATTGCCAATAAGCTCATCCAAGGTAATCTTTTTCAAGTCCTTGGCCTTTTGAATTGCCGTGACTTTGGCTTCCCAAGAATGAGGTAAAAACCTTAGGATCTTCCTCACCAACTCTTCAGTGGTGAAGGACTTTCCTAATGACTTTAACTCATTTGTTATATGGGTGAAACGGGTATACATATCCATCACCATTTCACGATCACCCATTTCGAACAATTCGTATTTTCTTATAAGTAGCTCAATGCGTGATTGCTTCACTTGATTTGTGCCTTCATGAGCTACTTGAAGGGCGTCCCATATGTCCTTGGCTGACTCACACTCAGAAATGCGAGTGTACTCATCCGGTCCAAGACCAAAATACAAAAGTTCTTTGGCTTTGGCGTTTTTCTCCATCATCTTGAAGTCTTCGGAATTGAACTCTTCAGGCTTTTTGTGAACTTTGCTTCCATCTTCGATCACTTTTGTGGGAATGAGTGGTCCACTCTTGATAAGCATCCATAACTCGTAGTCCTCAACTTGAATGTAGTTTTCCATTCTATTCTTCCACCAACTATAATGTTGACCATTAAAGTATGGTGGTCGAGTTATGGATTGCCCCTCAAGCATACCATGTGGTGTACTCATGTTTAGAATCTCTCAAGATGTTAATCTTTCCAATGAGAACCTGCTCTGATACCACTTAATAGAAATGAGAGTACACAAACACAAGAGGGGGGTGAATTGTGTTGCCAAATTTTCGCAGTTTTCTGGGAACAGGCTTAGACCCTGTTTGGACAGGCTGTTTGTTACATGTTCAGAAAACGCAAATGCAGTGGAAAGAAGTAAAAGAGAAAGCAGACACGGGATTTTTACGTGGAAACACCTCTAGCCCAACTGAGGTGAAAAACTACGACCTACCTCTGTAGGATTTTCAACCACTTCACTATTCGGGCTAAACACGTTACAATGTAACTCACACCGTTACAACTTGTAACACACACGTAACCGTCTTCCCTAAGACCGGTTACCCCACGTCCAAAATCCCCTTGATTTGGACACACTCAACTCACTTTTGAAAGAGAGAAAATAAGATGGACACCTTACTTTTGTGCTTCTCAAATAAGCTAGTGTAAGGTACAAGTATGCTCCTAGTATGCCAACTTTGAAAGCTCAATCTTGCACACACTTGGGTCGGTTTTTCTTTCTAAAAAATATGACTCTTAAACTCTGGAATATTGCTGTGAAAACCGATAAAGAAAATGAGTGTGGAGTCTTGCTTAAATAGAAAACCAAGTGGAATAATCACAAATATTTTCTAAAAAGAAAAAGCTTGGGCCGCAAGGAGTGGAAAGTGTGAGCTGAAAATTCCCACTAACTACTTGAGCTACACAATTATTTTTAGCCACAAAAACTCAGTAAATCATCCCATGATTTTCTCCACAAATTCAGCCATTTTCTAAAAATAGAGATTTTGTTACTTGGAGAATAAAGCACTCTAAAAATAGACTTGCAATTCTCCCCAAGTTTCTCATAGCCAAAAATAGTCTCTTTGAACTAAATAATCAGCAGAAAATCTTGCTCAAAAATCTCAGAGACGTTAGCCAAAAAATCAGAGAAGAATTCGTGAAAAATGTTTTTGCAGTTTGGCTTGAGAACATCCTGAACATTTTGTTTCCAGAACTGTTCTGAGATAGTGTTCTGAAATATTTTCAAAAAGCAAAACCATTTCAAGTAAGTGTTAAATCAAGACTTTCTAATTGGCATATTAACAAGAATCTAAGAAAATAAAACCTATAATAAACCAAGACTCTTATTGAATCAACCGGACATCTTGTAAAAAAACAACTTGCTGCTTCAAACACCTTGCAGAACTGGTTCCCAGGCTGTTCTGGATTCCTGAATCAACTGATTTTGAGGACCTGTTCTTAAGACCTGTTCTTGAGCATTGTTAACCAAGCAATTTCAAAGTATTTCAAACAATATTTGGAACCTGTTCGATCAACACACTCAAGTATGTATTACATTTGTGTTTGTTATCATCAAAACCTTACATTACATAAGGATAGGGTCAACACATGTATATGTATTATTATGTTGTAAAATTCAATCTACTTACACTTTAGTATCTTATTTTATTAAAACTATGTTAAGACTTTAAATATTTTATTAAAACTTTGTTAAAACTTTATATGCATTGTTTTGCTTTTAAATATTTTATTAAAACTTATGGGTTTACTGGAAACGGCCTCTCTACGGGCAGTCATATACGTAAAGATGAAATTATTTACATCTGGATATCCCCAAACCCCACGAAAGCGGAACTAATATAGAGAGGAGGAGGAGGAGTAAATAAGTACCTTATAGGAGTTAATACTTTTATGAGTATGATATATAAATTGAAAGAATGTACTCCCATAATTTTTAATTTTTAATTTTCAGCATTAGATTCAATTTTATATGTATGAAACCATTTTATTTGTCTCATAAATAGATTTATGTCATTGAGTTGGTTTATTTAAAATCACCAATGCTTATGGATTCAAAATAAAAGCAATCAATTTAATGTGAGGGCGGCCATACATGAGGGCATTTGCAGACCATTGTCACGTGGGAAAGGGTTGGGTCTGCGTGTCACACGCGTCGGCCCTAGCCCATTACACGCGTGACAGTGAACGGGGGACAGAACCCAACTCAGTTCCGTCCCGCCTTCTTTTTTTTTTTGTCGTGTAGCGGCCGCAAAACGTGGCGTTTCGATGCCTTCCCCTGAATGGAGTGCGTCGTTTAGCTCCGTGTTTTGCAAAAAAAAAAGAAAAAGCCTCGGGAATTGTTTAGCACTCAGTACTTGGGCCAAAATAAATGGGCTAGCCGTTGCTTTCAATGGCTAAAAAGGGTTTTGGGGGTTTTGTTTTTGGTTAGTTAAATTGTGTATAAATATGAGATAATTGTGTGGAAAATGAAACTTAAATAATCTCTCTCATTTTTATTTAAATCTGAAATATTATTTGCTGCTATTTAAAGAAAAGTCTTTGAAGTGAAGAGGAAAAAATTATGTTAGGTGGTAAATAATTTTATTTTTTAGTGATGTTTATTGATTTAATTAAATTAATTATATGTAGTTGTAATTTTGAACTAATTACTTTTATTTATATGGTGTAGTTGTTAGATATTTGGGAGGTAGATTTGTGAGCTTGAGAAGAATCAAGATAAAGTGAAGTAAAGTGAAGAAATTTATAAGAACTTTTTGTTGTACATATTTTATGTTCATAGATGTTATGTATAATATGATAACATTTTAAATCACATGTTTAATTTGACGAAGCTAATGTAAAATTTTCAAATTTAAATTGTTAGATTAGGTTTATGTTGTTAGATGTTATGTTTAATATTTAATAGAAATTCTTTTTTGTTAAATGTATGTTTAAAAATCAAGAATTTTCATTACTTTATTGAAATTTAAATGTGTGAAGTTGAATATGCGTAAGGGAATTATGAAGTTTTCATGAATTATGTTGGCAGAAATTGGAATGAGAAAAAGTGTACGTTTAAAAATTTAATTTGTTTGATTTATTTTTTAATTTAGTATGTTGTGATTAACACTTATACGTTTTAATTATGTTTAATATAAAGAAGCTAATGTGAAATTTTCAAATTTTAATTGTTAGATTAGGTTTATGTTGTTAGATGTTATGTTTAATATTTAATGGAAATTATTTAGTGTTAAATGTATGTTTAAAAATCAAGAATTTTCATTACTTTATGGAAATTTCAATGTGTGAAGTTGAACACATGAAAGGGAAGTATGAAGTTTTTATGAATTAAGTTGGTAGAAATTGGAATGAGAAAAAGTGTAAATTTGAAAATTTAATTAGTTTGATTTAATTTTTAATTTAGTATGTTGTGATTAACATTTGTACGTTTTAATTAATATGATAACATTTTAAATCACATGTTTAATATAAAGAAGCTAATGTGAAAATTTCAAATTTTAATTGTTAGCTTAGGTGTATGTTGTTAGATGTTATGTTTAATATTTAATAGAAATTCTTTAGTGTGAAATTTATGTTTAAAAATCAAGAATTTTCATTACTTTATGGAAATTTAAATGTGTGAGGTTGAATATGTGTAAAGGGAGGTATGAAGTTTTCATGAATTAAGTTGGTAGAAATTGAAATGAGAAAAAGTGTAAATTTGAAAATTTAATTAGTTTGATTTAATTTTTAATTTAGTATGTTGTGATTAATTTAATTTTTAATTTAGTATGTTGTGATTAACATTTGTACATTTTAATTAATATGATAACATTTTAAATCACATGTTTAATATAAAGAAGCTAATGTGAAAATTTTAAATTTTAATTGTTGGATTAGGTGTATGTTGTTAGATGTTACGTTTAATATTTAATAGAAATTCTTTAGTGTGAAATGTATGTTTAAAAATCTAGAATTTTCATTACTTTATGGAAATTTAA
This sequence comes from Carnegiea gigantea, assembly GCA_029747015.1. Taxonomy (NCBI): domain Eukaryota; kingdom Viridiplantae; phylum Streptophyta; class Magnoliopsida; order Caryophyllales; family Cactaceae; genus Carnegiea; species Carnegiea gigantea. The sequence goes on along the minus strand of JAKOGI010000540.1, from coordinate 266,687 downwards.
ATGTGTGAAGTTGAATATGTGTAAAGGAAAGTATGAAGTTTTCATGAATTAAGTTGGTAGAAATTGGAATGAGAAAAAGTGTAAATTCAAACATTTAAGTTTGATTTATTTTTTAATTTCATATGTTGTGATTAACATTTGTGCGTTTTAATTAATATGATAACATTATAAATCACATGTTTAATATAAAGAAGCTAATGTGAAAATTTCAAAATTTAATTGTTAGATTAGGTGTATGTTGTTAGATGTTGTGTTTAATATTTAATAGAATATGCTTGATTTTTTTGTTAATTTGTTATATATTTTCAAACAAATTAATGTGAAGTTGAATATGTTTGAAAATCACATATTAGATTACATGTTTAGTTTATCTTTATTGTTAACTTGTTACATATTTTCAAATATATGTTTGAATTTTTTAAATTAATTAGTGAAATAATTAGATGTTAATATCACATGGGTAATTGGTAAATTAGGTATTCAAACAAAAAATATGGTAATTATGTTTACACAAATTTGTGAAATGTAGAAATAGACTTTTAAATTATGGTAGTATGGTTTTGTTGGTACTTGATTTAAAGTCATATGTTTAGTTAGAATTAAAATTAGTTTATGTAATATGGGTAATTTGTGAGTATGATTTTAAATAGTATGATCATGTTGGATTAAAATTAGTTATTCTATAATCATGTTGATTTTAAATAATATGATCATGTTTAGTTAGTATGTTTTAATTAATATTTTTATTCAATAATACGTTCATGCTGAATTAATCATTTAGTATGCTTGATTTTATTATACAAGTGGTATGTTCATTTAGTTTAAACTAATTAAAATATTTAAATGTGTAGTTTTAACTAATATAAATGTTTATTTAGTATTCTTTAGCTTGTTAATATTTTGGTTTTTTGTGAATTACATGAAATTGAATTGAGTAGTTTAGATTGAAATTAAAACTTAAACTACAATGTAGGTGAACTTGAAATGGACCCGAATGACACACAATCCTTCATGCACCTACTTACCGAAGACTAGTCACAAAATGAACTTGGAAATAGTTCAAATCTTCCCCCACATCCCCCATATTGGCAACATTATCCACCACCACATAATCCCCCACCTTATTCCTAACATTATCCGCCACAATACCCTACAAATTGGCAACATTACCGTCTATCACAGAACATCCCTCCACAATGTTTTAGCTACAGATCAATGCCCCTTCCATGTTACCCACCTCAACCTCCTCGTACGACCTCAACAACACCTGAACTTCCTCGTACGACCTCACCAGCACCTCATCCTTCACCAAGTAATAACCCCAACAATGAGGAAGGTGGTGTGCAGCCCCCTAAGTGGACATTAGAGGAGGATCGCCGCTTAGTAAAGTCATGGATTAATGTGAGCACCAATTCAATCACCGGGGCTGATAAAAAATTAGCTGGTTTTTAGACTAAGGTGGTCAACATCTTCAACGAGCATGCTCCTGATGGTGCTTCAAAGAGAACGGGGAAGGTGTGCAATGCCCAATGGCAATGCCCGAAGGAATGGAGCAACTCTATTAGTTTCTAAATGGTGCGCTTGTGTGGGTCAGGCATACCGGACGAAGCCAAGTGGTGCAAATGAGGACAACATTATGCAAAATGCCCAAGATCTTTATGTTAGTATGAAGGAAAAGTCTTTTGAACTCATGCATTGGTGGGTCTTACTAAAGGACCAACCAAAATGGGAGGCCTTCTGCGATCAATCCGCAGAAGCATCTTCCAAATGGCTCAGAGTAACTGAGGTGGGGGCATACTCCAAGAGTGACACCCCCGGCACCCCTACTACCCCTGCAACTCCTGCCAGTGAGGGTACACCAACTGAAGTAGTTGGTGGGCTTATCCACCCCATCGGAACAAAAGCTGCCAAGAGAAAGGCAAGGAGCTAGTTGCAGACCCGGTGTTGGATATCGTGACAACAGAGATGTCGACGATACGGTCAACAAATGTGAAGAATAGCACCATTTTTAAGCGATATGTCCTAGCCCAAGAGAAGAAGGTAGATGCAGCTGTAAAAGCTATTGAGTTAAGAGATCGACAGCAATCCTTGGAAGAAAGGAAGCAGCGTCTTAAGGAGATGAAGAACGAGAACAAAATTTTGAAAATGAACATTTTGGAGATGTGTCTTGAAGATCAAGCTCGATATGGCCCAATTCAAGAAGAAATTAGGAGTTGCTACTGTCAAAACTCATCCTCCTCTAACATTGACCTTTTTTTAGATTGATTACTTAGATGTAGTTTTTGTTGTTATTGTGTTTTCATGAAACATTAGTTGTACTACAAACCTTTTCATCTGTTTGATGACATCTTTATTGTTAAGTTGTTTCTAAGTTGATGTATTATGTATAAGTTCGCAATTAGTCATTTTTAATTTATTTTTTGTAAACGTCACAAGGTTAATTTCCTAATATATAATTTTTATTTGACTTACATTTATAATGTTAAGTTTATATGCACAAGTATTCAATCCTCCACAACGTCAGCCTCAGCAGATGGTTTGACTTTCATCCAAGAAGAATCTAGCGATGGTTCATCAATATTGGAAAATATCGTCAACAATGAAAATGGCCCGAAGTTGTTGGAGTTGGCCCTAAAAATAAGACACATTAGACAACAAAGTAGGGCTTCATCATCATCACAAAGATCCAAGAAAAAGGAAAGATTTGTAAAGAGAAATCGACAAGAAGCACACGATCGCCTCTACAAAGACTACTTTGCTGATGACTCCATCTACAATGAGACTCATTTTCGGCGTAGATTTCGGATGCAAAAGCACTTGTTCCTTCGCATAGTTAGTGCCTTAAAGAGTCGTTTTGAGTACTTTCAATTGAGGCACGATGGTCTCGGTAGGCGTGGGCTGTCACCACACACCAAGTGCACTGCAGTCATGCGCATATTGGCTTATGGTATATCAGCTGATTATGTCGATGAATACTTAAAGATTGGTGAAAGCACAGCTATGGAGTACAAGAAAAATTTTGCCGCTTGGGTCATTCAAGTGTTTGGGGAAGAGTACCTAAGAAAACCTACACAAGCTGATGTTGATTGTTTATTACAAGTGGCAGAAGGCCCGAGACTTTCCGGGTATGTGTAGGGAGCATCGACTGTATGAACTGGGAATTGAAGAATTGCCCCACGGGTTGGAAAGAAGTATTTGCGAAAGGGGTATACAAAGTTCCGACTTTGATTCTCGAAGCGATTGCTTCCTACGACCTTTGGATATGGCATGCATTCTTTAGGTGCCCGGGTACCCTCAATGATTTAAACGTCCTCCACCGATCCAATGTTCTTCAAGAGGTGTACAAGGGTGGGGCTCCAAAATGAGAATATGTTGTCAATGGTCACAAGTACAACATTGAGTACTTTCTGTCTGACGGTATTTATCCGAGGTAAGCCACCTTCGTGAAGACCATCCCCCCTCCTCAAGGAGCCAAGGCAAAATTATTCGCTGAACATCAAGAATCTGCTAGGAAGGATGTGGAGAGAGCACTTAGGGTTCTACAAGCTCGCTTCACCATCATCCGTAGTCTTGCACGAAATATGGACAAGGCTGAATTGGGTATGATAATGAAGGCATGCATTATACTCCACAATATGATCATCAAGGGCGAGCATGATTCGTATGACCTTAGCTTTGAATATGATGATGTGGAGGACAACACCCCGTAACCTAATGTCGAACGGAACCATCATCCGTGCTATGTAGCCTACTTTCGTAGAGTACAATAGGTTCATAACTCAGACTTACATGCACGTCTTCAATCCGACTTGGTTAAAGAAATATGGAGGCGACACACGGCGTGAAGAACATCGCAAACGTAGTCGTTTTCGATTATTTGGCGATGTAATTTTTTTTAAATAAAAATGGTCGAACGTTCGTGATCTGTTTTTTTGAACATGTCTAATCTTCATATTGTAATTTGTTTTCAATTGCGATCCTTCTTTGTATTAGATTTTAATTAAATTGTACTTTCAATCTTTTTTTTTTCACTTCTTGGAAAACAAACACAAAAAAATAATAATAGAAAAAATTGCAATCAATTTATACATTTTTATGTCAATAAAATAAATATCCCTTACTCTCGAAAAATAAAAACATTCACACATGTTACAAAAGTTAAAACACAAACATAACATAAAAAATGAAAGGTAATAAATTAAGTTCAAATTGTAGGCTCCACGACAATTAATTGTCCTGAAATGAGTTCCAGTGGTTGGAAACTTGAATGGAATGTAAGTGAAACTCATACTGATGTGGCAGGCCTGAGTTCCAAAAAATGAAACTCTGGCTGGGGATGCCATAAAGGAAAGCATTCCCTACACATCATTTGCTCTCATTTATGGACTTCTCTATGTTCTATAAATGATTGCCTCATTTTTCGCTCATTATAGTGGTAAATTTCACGGCAAATCTCAATAGATATGATTAAAAATAAGGGTTTTGTTAACCATTGCCCTAAGGGCAATAGTTAAGGAACAATTAATACAGTTATTAAACATAAAGTTAAGAGGAGAAATAATTATTACAGCATTGATTATGTTTTGCAATTAAAAATTTGTCCTGCCTTTCACAACTACATAACAGTCAATAAATTAAATTAAATTAAATTAAATTAAAATTTACACTTTCAAATTTGTCAGAGGCTTTGAAGCTCATAGCCATGGCAGCCACTAGATTGTCAGCCACCAAGGCACCAACTGTCACGAATGTACCAGTCTACCAACCGGACAGTCCACTGCCACCAGAGTCACCAGAATCTTCACAATCCAACACCTGACTCTAAACGCCAAAAATAATCTATTGAACCACCACTCACCGGCGGGCTCAGCCTGCAATACTAAAAGACAACCTATGTAGCCGACTTTGCTGGCAAAACATAGTTAACCCTAAACCCTAACTGATGTATTAAACATCAAACAAAACAAATCCTAAAATTAGGTGCCAACCCTAAAGTCCTATATATGAAATCTAACGCAATTTCATCATATAGTGGTGGCGACTGATGATCTACGGAGTGAAGCATAGGATGGACAGTGGTCAGCGGAGTCGGCCAAGGCTAGGGCGGTGGAGGAGAAGGATAGACGTCTTCAGAAATATGGAAGTGTGGCTGATGGATGTGCGTGGTGCTACTAATTGGTGATGTCCATGAATGTTAGCTGAAAGTTCTAAGAAGGCAGGAGGAGAAAGAGACATGGACGAGAGAGAAATTGAAGAGCTAAGCAAATCTATAAAAGGGATGGAGGACTAGTATGGAGAGAGGAAAATAGGAGTAATAAATTAGGAAAGCCAAGAGACATTAAAATAACTGGAAGGGGTACTTTCGTCTTTTGAAAATCCTTGAAGAAACTGCTTTTCTTTTTCTCAGATGATTTAAATTAGCTAAAGCCCATTTATTACTCCTTAACCGCTGCCTTTGGGGCAGTGGTTATCATTTCCGTAAAAATAATAATTTTTATGTAAATTTACAGTTAATTAAAAAAATATTGAAAGAGATCATTAAGTAACAAAACAGGTGATAAATAAATGATTGATAACAAAGGCAGTGGTTATCATTTCCGTAAAAATAATAATTTTTATATAAATTTATCGTTAATTAAAAAAAATAGTAAAAGAAATCATTAAGTAACAAAACAGGTGATAAATAAATGATTGATACATTGTTAGTGAATTTTGATTTTCGAAAAGTCACATGATTATTTTGTTTGAGTGCATGAACGTGCTAATTGATCTTTCCAAAAAGTTGGGAGAATCAAATGATTTTAAACTAGTGGACGAAGCATGAAATAACAGTTTTATTCAATATGATTCAAAAATGTTTGCTACTAGAAAAGAAAATAGACATACCAACACAGGTTAGTTCAGGTGATTTGACACTCATTTTCCTTAAGCAAAGTCTTAGGTTCGAGCCTTGTGAATCGAGAAAATCTGTGATGGGAGAGTTTTACCCCTTATTAGAGCAACAATAGCTCGAATCCAATGAAATGAAGGATCCAAAATCTTAAAAAAAAAAAAAAAGAAAATAGACATAATGTTGAGAAATTGGCTCCATATGAAAAGTAGCTTCAAATTAAAACAAGGAAATTTTGAAGGAGACAACTGACAAGAGGCTCTTACCAAATGAGCGTAGCTCACATGATACCAAGGAGGTCGTCCAAGTTGAAGGCGGCGGTGTCAATTTTTGCTACTTGCAAAATTCCTAGAATTATGCAGGGCCTTCAACCAAGCTTATGACATTTGTGGGCCTGAGCTCCCTCTCCTCCTTGGCCCAATAAGCCCCAGGGGATAAGCTGTGAGATATGAGCCCATTGAAGTGGTCTATTTACCCTTATTTTTTATATATAAAAAAACCATAAAAATGAGAAGAGGCTTTTCGACAATTCAGTTTGGATATAAACTCAAAAATGCAAAATTATTGGAATAGGGTCTATTCTTTTCGTTGATAAATGTAAGTTGATAAATGGATATGACAGGAATGACTTGGTAATTTTTTGGAATGCTTGGAAAGGATTGGGAAAAGTTGTAAGAGTTGAAAAAAAAAGAATTTTAAGGGCCGAAATGAAGGAAAAAAAACTGTAAGTACTGGTAAGAATTAAAATAGATTGGTAAGAATTGGGAGTTTTTTGAGATGATTGGTTAAAAGTGGCAACAAATTGATAAGAATTCAAAAGAGTTAATAAATATTGATTTACCAACGAAAAGAATAGGCCCTAAAAGAAGAGAAACAAGTGGAATTTTGCTTCTACAATCCTAGAGTTGATAGATTATTCATAAGTTTCTTCCATCAATATGGCCCTATTTGACAAACAGTTATTAACCGTTAACTGTTAGTTGCTTATATTAGTTGTTAGCTATTAGTTGTTTGAGTTAACTATTTATACTAACTATTTAAATTAGCTATTTGGTGAAAAATTGTTCGGTAAAATTAGCTGTTTCTGATAAAGATGTGAGATAAAAAGCTAATTCTTCGAAAAATTCTTCTAAAAAGCTCATGGAATTAGCTTTTTCAAATTAACTTTTTAGATCCAAAAAGCTCTTCTAAAAGTTTTTTCACTAAGCACCCAAATTAGCTTTTTACTTGATCAAACAACTAATCTTGGTAAAAAAACTCTTTTTCACCAAAAAATTTTTCAAAAAGCTATTTGTTAAACACCCCTATACCTTTTTATATGACTTTTTGAGATTGAAGTTCTGCTTTCAAAATGTTTGGTATTTCTTCTGTTGCATTTGTATTGTTAAAATATACATCTTGGTGGTTCTCTCTCTCTCTATCTCTGTTTAAGGAAAGCATGATACCATTTATTCGAGTACGTGCTGGAGCCTATTAACATAGAGATTTAAAAATATCATCATCAGGTTTTTTATAAAATGAAACACTTTTTAGGTGTTCATATATCGATATTGTAATATGGAGGCAGTTCATTACATAAGAATTTCTGCAACTCTAGCCCAACTAGCCTTCGCCATTTTATCGATTTTAGCAACTCTTCCTACCAACAGGATTTTGGCCTACTTGTGAGCTGTGATGATCAGAACCTTACTACAAGATTATTGAAGTGATTGAAATTAAATTTCCTTTCGGACCTTTGATGATTGGGAGAAGAATCAAAGCGGGCCAATAGTACTAGGAATCTTATTGATCGGATTGCATGGAAAGATAACTATCAACACTACGAGTACATGATTTATGTTATATAATAAGCTAAGCCCCAATTAATGTATAGCTTTTGAACTTCATATACACCTCTATCTTCAAAATTTATCTCTTTACATTTTATGTTAATAAAAACATACACAACAATATAAGTAGGGGCATTAGTGTCATTAAACTCTACGCAATTGCTTACTAAATTGTAAGCATCAATACATTTAATTAAGGGTTGAGGAGTCTTTTGCATGCTGCCCACGTAGGAACCTCCAATAACATCTCATTGCCTCGTGTTCTCTCTATCACAACAAGTTAGTAACTTACTCACTCACTCTCAGATTGCTCTCTCTCTTCGCAAATCCAACTAACATAGAGGAAAACCTCTACTTTCTCTAGCTATCAAAATGTTTCACTGTTCGTGACATCTTGGCTCTTTTGCTTCGATGAATCCAGTAATGGAACATTCATCGCCAAAGACAGCTACACGACTTTCTATTTTCTACAACCCTTTTCTCTGCTGTTGTCTATAAGCATGTTTTTGGTTGTATTATTTTATTGAAGAACTTAGAGTATATGTTAATACTCATTTATGATGTATTATATTGCTCAAATACCTATAATCTTTCATGTTAAATGATTCTTTTTTTTAATTTTCCCATCCTAATAATCTTTTTCTGAGTAGATAGATTTTGTGAGTTCTCCAGGGAAAATGTGTAAAGATTCATATTGCTTCCCATGCTAGTTGTGCTCATGTTTCTACTTTGGCCATGTTTAGTAAAGAACTATTAGCTGTTTGTATTAACTATTAGTTGTTAGCTATTTAAATTAGCTATTCGAGTTAGTTATTTATATAAAAATTGTTTGATGAAATTAACTGTTGCTGACAAAGTTATGAGACAAAAAGCTCTTTCAGAAAGCTCGTCAAATTAGCTTTTTCACATTAGTTTTTCGACCCAAAAGCTGTTCTACCAAACAACTAAATTGGCTTATTAACTAGGTCAAATAGCTCATTTTATTTAAAAATCTCTTTTTGATCAAAGAGCTCTCTAAAAAGTTATTTACCAGACAATCCTTTATCTGTTGAGATTCTTCCCAAGGTTAGCTTCCTCATCAATTTTATATAGTCTTATTTTGGGGGCACGCATAATAGGCATGTTCAATTTGATATAATGAATACCGTCTGTGTGAACCCTACAATATTTTGACTACAGTCTTCAAAAATTAGTATAGTCTTAACCAAAAGTTATGAATTTTGAAGGCTTTATAATCAAGACAATGTATATTTGAGAGTGCTCCACACCATACGTTTGTAAGGTTTGCCAAATTGCTTTCAATAACTCTATGAGTTATCTCTTTAATTTAAAGGTACGTCTAATTTAGAATTTTCTACTTTATTTTCAATTCATATATAAATGTTAACTATGAAATCTGGTGAGTGAAGTAACGATCACACAAATTGTCCCATTAATAATTGGGCAGTTACAAAATGCTTAAATGCGTATTAATCATGCCCATTAAATCCCTACTTATTGTTACAGTTGCGTGTTGCTATTTAAGGGGTTTAGAGCTTGATTCTGAGTGTGATAGAATCCAAAATAGATGATCCCCAATTCTCTCTCTTCTTCTCACGTTAGGCCTAGCCATCAATCGGGCTTAGGTTTGGAGTGTGACATCCACGGTGACTCTTGTAATCACCGTCAATCCTAGTTCTGCAAATCGTGGGTGAACACCGAACAACGAGATCCTGTGTTTCCGTGTGAAGATATATCCTTAATCTTTCAACAGTGGTATCAGAGCCTAAGTTGCTCGGATTTAGCCCCATATGTTCTGCCCATATGATTAATTTTTGTAATGACATAAATTGAATTGTTCTAAGCGCCAGTGTGATGGTGTGTTCGTCTCAACTGATCAAATTATACTGAACTGAGTTATTGGTAGCATATTTTTGTACATGCCTGATTGATTAGCTCAATTGGCACGACCCCACAAACCCAACGCCTTTCTTCCTAGTTGGCCAATCAAGGACTAGGCCAATGGACATCCCCAAACTCGTACTCGCCTTAGTGGCTGAGAGGGGTTTTGGCCTCGGTAAGACTTTAGTCACCTTGGAGACATGGTTTCCCCCAAACCTTGACCTAACCCCAACCGCACCATTGCTACCACCAATTTGTAGTCGTGGCAACGGCGGCGAGCCTTAGTGGCACAACAAATCGGAAACCTCCCCGATGCATAATATTTGACAAATTAAAAAAAATAATAGTTCAAATTGAGAAAATGGGTGGAACGAGTAGAGACTCGAACGCACCTATCAGAACCGCCTGGTGGGGTGGCGCATATAGGCACGCACCGCCGCCGAAGACCATTTCTAGTTGTCTTCTCCCTCTAAAAGCCCTCTTCGCACCCAATCTGCACCACACCGGTCACAAATCCATCGATCGACAACTGGAAGAGAGGTGCGTGGCCTTCACACGCCGTCGCCTTGGTGGCGTTCTGCTGTGTAGGTTGCGTTTAGTGAGCCGGTTTTGGCCGATCTATACGGTTTCCTTGGAGGTGTGACTCAAGATGACCTAAGATAGTGGCTTGGTGCACAGATTTGGTGGCGGAGGAGGAGGATGGTGATTCATCATCTGGGTGTTGTAGCGAGCCTATGTGGTTGGGCGACTGCAACTGCTTAATGAGAGTAGCCGAGGAGTGGAAGGAGTAGGTTGACGAGGCATAGGGCTGGAAGTTTTTCCTTCCATGGCTGGAGTTTTTTTTCTCTTCCATGGCTGGAATGGTTGAAATTGAGGCCTCTTGTTTTTACGTGGTGAAGTTTCCATAAAGAACTCTTCGGGCGGGGCTGTTTTTTTTGTTTTTGTTTACGCCATGGTGTTTCTTCAATTAAGTGATTAGCTTTTGGCGCTCCAATTTGCAACTTGTGGTGCCTGCCCCCCTTCTTCTTCTTCTGCTTCTTTTTTAGAATTTGTTTCATATTTTTAATAAGTAATATTGTGTCAATGAATTATTATATAATATGTGAATATTATTTGAATTTGTTTCATATTGTCTAAGTTTTAAGTTATATTGGGAAGTTATACGAATTTGTTTCATATTACAAGTGATATTATATAAGTATGTTTTATGTAATATTGTTTGAATTTTCTTTTAATCTATTTCATGCTATTGCATAAATAAGTTTCATATTATGTTATATTACATAATATTGTGCTTTACATTGACATTATATGAATTCGTTTTATGTAATTTGAAATGTAAATTATTGTTAGAATGAGCTTCATGTCATTATTAAATACATATGGTATGTAATTATTTCATGAATCCATTTCATGAAATTTAAGTTCGCAATATTGTATAAATATGTATTACTAATAATTTGTGAGTAATATTTGAATATGTTTCAAATAATTAATTATATTGCATGAATGTGTTTTATGCTAATTATGTAATTTAGCAACCCATTATTAATCCATTTCATCAATGCGTTGGTAATTATATAAATTTATTTCATATAATTATTTGCAGGTGTTGCAAATACATTGTATAAATATGTTTTATATAATGTTTAGTTACATGAATATGTTACATGTCAATTATCAGTGAGTTATATTCAAATACGTTCTATATATATATATATATATATATATATATATATATATATATATATATATATATATATATATGTATATGTATATATTATATATATATATATATATATATATATATATATATATATGCATATGTATATGTATATGTATAATATATATATATATATATATATATATATATATATATATATATATAGATATATATATATATATATATATATACGAACTATATGAGTTGTAGTAAACTTGCTAATTGTTTTAGCACTTTTTACTTGCCCAAATTAATAAATATGAATTCATTTCATGTTGCCTATTAATTATGTAATTTAGTAGTATTTTATGAATTCGTTTCATGAAATCTAAATTTATAAAATTATGAATGTGTTTTATAATTTGCGAGTCACATTTGAACAAGTTTCATATAATTATATAAATATGTTTTATATAATGTTCATTGGACTTTAATGGATTTCTTTTGTAACATATTACTATTCGAATATGTTTCACAATATAGATTCATTTTATTATATAAATATGTTTTATATAATAATCTGAATTTTATGGTTGATATGTCATTGATAGAGTTCTAAATGACATATTAGTAGTTATATAAATTCGTTTTATGCAATGACATAACTTCATGTAAATTTAGTTTATATGATAAAGTTGAATATCTTTGTGATATTTCTGAGATGTTAATTAGTTTAACCATAATGTTCTCCATAAATTTTGTTTTATGAAAAAAATATGATAATTAAATTACAAGAACTTCTAATTCATGTTTGTATGTGATGATTATGAACTTAGTAAAATTTTCGGTTATACGGCATGAATGATGGAGTTTTGATAATTTAATTATTTGAAAATATGCCTAATGTACATTTTTAAAATATATACATCTAGATATGGCAATTAAATGTGGTTGGTAATTTGTTTACTAATGAATAGCTGGATAGCCCTGACTACGACGCAAAGTGTCAGAAGATTTAGTTCTTCTGAACAAGCGTAAAGTGTAAGAATACTCGTCAGGTTCTAGGTCTCCTAGAATGACAAAGATGGTACTGCTAGTAAGCAGCATCAAGAAAACATATAGGCATGCCAAAAATGGTTCGAGAACGGATCGATCAATATGCTATACTTTGTCATATTGCATTAAAGATGATCTAGTGAGGAAATTGAAAGTTATCCCACTGTTGAGTACACGTGGGATCAAGCTTAGCATCAGGTTCGTCCAGATTTATTTCCTCACAAAGTTCCGGACCTAAGGTTAGTATTGCAAAAGGGAAAAGGCTAAGGAAAATTAAGAGATGCATATAGCACATATGAAGTGCTATAACTATGGAAACAAGGGACCCTCTGCTTGAGATTGTCCTGAACCGATTGAGGTATCTTCTTTCATAGTTTCTCCTGGATAATATGTGTAGTTCTAAGCATCAGTTGCCAATTATGATCCTCAATGGATTGTAGACACATAAGCAACCAAGCACATAGTACAGGATAGAGTTGATTTTGTGAGCTTTCATTGCTAACCAGTGGGTTCACAAATTGTCGTTTTATGTAACGACGATGAAAAAGATGTTCTTGAATTAAGGACATATCATTTGAAACTCCGTAAAGAGATACGTCTCTTCTTCATAATACTCTCTATGCACCTAAGGTGTGATGTTTCCTTATGTCTTTTGTTTAAGTGATTAGTTTTCTCTTTAATTTTCATCTAGATGTCTTCGATATCGTATACAATGGCAATTTGTTTGGCCATGCCACATTAAAAGGTGTTTTCAATGTTTTGGATGAAACAAGACGTCTTCCATCTTTGCCTCATTTTCAATTCTGTTTTAGAGGGTCAAGACAGAGTTATCAAACTAACTAAATATAGTCTTTTAAGGCTGACTCATTAGAGTTAAGGTGTCCATGTGAGAGTCAAGTTTAGCCAGCAAAACAACTATGAAGTCTTTTAGTAAGGCGTCCAGCCCATCGAATCTATTAGTGTTCATTTACTACAGACTTTTACGGGCCCATGAATGTGAAAGCACATCATAGAGCGATATATTCCTGATATAGGTATGTGTACCTATTATCTCATCGCTATTAGGTACTTGATGTGTTCATATAATTTATAGCAGAAGTAGCACTCAATTGGAACGAAATATTAGAACTTTTCGAATTAAGCGAGGTCGTAAATATCTTCTTCGTGAAATGAATTCCCGTAGTGTCGATTTTCTTAAGGATAAGTTCCCAAACTTTTGGTGAAATTTTAAAAGGACCTCAATCTATATGAGTTACAGCATGACTTTCAACAATCTTTCAGTGAGGGGGAGGATTTGAATTCTCACTAAGTCACCGAGGATGGTGCACCTTCTTGATTCGATAGGAATAGTGAAGTTTTGTTTGTTTAGGAGAATGGGATTCGTTCTCAATCTCCAAATGTTAAGGAGAGTCAGCCTGAGAATGAGGTTTATCCTCAATCTGTCATTTCTGGACAAGCAGTTAGTCTGTATGTTCAAGATCCCACTTCCAATGGAAAGTGAGAGTAATTTTCTCCTCGTGCTCAGGATCCCATACCTCTTAGAGAAAGGGGAAGGTTTCCTGGTCCCATGCCTCTTAGAAAAAGGGGGAGAGATTTATCACCTAGGCAGACTAATAATGAAGGCCCCAGGATCTAAAGGAGTGGGTATGGAAGAATTTCTCGACGATATTTCTAAGTTCAAGAGGATGTATTCCTATGCACTTCCTTGGAAGTTGAGGAACCTACCTCTTATCAAGAGGTGATTGATTCACCAAATCACAAATAGTAGATGGATGCCATGAGGGATGAGATGGACTCTGTGGCAAGAAAAAGTTTGAGAACTTGTTGATCCTCTGTCCCGATGGAAGTCTATCGAAGACAAATGAGTTTTCCAGATAAAACATCGGGCAAATGGTTTAATCGATAAGTTCAGGCCCCACTACTCCTAGCCCTGGTTACCATTTAAACTTTGAGTTGTTTGAAATGGACGTGAAGATTGTTTTTCTCAATGGTAATCTTGAGGAAGAGATTTATATGGACTGACTCATTGGTTTTGTATCAAAGGTACAAGAAAACAAGGCGTGTTGTCTTAAAAAGATCCATATATGGTCTTAAGCAGTCTTCTAGATTTTGGTACTTTAGATTCTATGGAGTCATAACTTAGTTTAACTTATCTATGGGTTTAGAAGACCATCATGTGTATGTCAAAAACTCAACATGGAGGATTATGTTTCTTACCATGTACATTAATGACATACTATTCACTGGGAACAACTTGGAGTTGATTGAAGCTACTTAAAAGTGGCTGTCTTATGTCTTCGAGATGAAGAATGGGGGTGAAGCTAGGTATGTCCTAGAAGTGAAAATAATTCAAAACTATCCCAAGATGCATGCATAAAAAGGTCTTAGAACGATTTTGGATTTATCATTCCAAACTTCTGGGTACTCCAATTGAGATGGGTCTAGCCTTGAGTCTTGATCAATGGCCTAAGACAGATAATGAAATAGAGATAATGAACTTTTGCTAGTGTCATAAGAAACTTAATGTAAGCTATGTTATGTACATGCCCTGACATTTACTTTGCAATTGATTTAGGACACCATTATCAAAGTAACCCGGGTTTTACTAAGTGGCCAGCCATCAAGAGAGTCAAGCGCTACTTTTGTGGTACTACTAACTTAGTCTTATGCTATCAGTGGGAGACCTTAAGTCAAGAGGATACTTAAAGGTTGACTGGAATAGTGATCCGGATGAGTCTAGGTCAACCTTAGGACATGCCTTCACTTTTGGTAGAAGAACCGTGTCATGGTGTAGTAAGAAGCTCAACTGCACAACAATATCAGCTATGGAGACAGATTGTGTGTCTTGTTACCACAGAGACAAAAAGCATTGTCATGAGGTATATATAGGCTAACAAGGTGATTATGTTCCTTTGACTAAACCTTTTCCTGGTGATGCGTCAAAGCTCATTTGTTGAGTCTAGGAATTCATAAGGTTTCATGCTTAGATGTGTCTTGTGATGGAGATGTTTTCTTTGTAAATGACCAAAATGCTCATGATTAATTATTGCATGATAGGCATATTGAAATGTCACAGGCTTCTGATTGGCCTAGTCACACAGGCAATCGTCCTGACGCTTGAGTAGCGGATCAGATGAGACTGAATTATATTAACACTAGGTGTGCAATATTGATTACTCACACTGGAAGTTTATGAGTAAAATGAAATAGTCACCTTAGTGAGTCCAAGATGAGACTCAAGGATGTCGAGTATGAAATAAGATTTCATATTGAAGTCTCAAAAGCCGAATCTTAAGTGTCAAGATTAATATTCAGTATGTTGATCTAGTAGCTTAGATTAGATTTTTTGGATGAAAATCCAGACTGACGATTCGCATGGCATAAAGAGTGACGTACCCAGTTGAGTAGGTGTTATGCCATGGCACACATTTTATACCGTGTGTGCTTATAAGTCGACCCATACATTGAGTGACAATTGACTTCCCTATCTCTTGTCACTGTGTGACCCTATGAATGATGAATCCGGTGGTGGAACATTCATCGGCCAAAGACAGCTACACGACTTTCTACTCTCTACAACCTTTTCTCTGTTGTTGTCTATAGGCATGTTTTTGGTTGTATTATTTTATTGGGGAACCTAGAGTATATGTTAATACTCATTTGTGATGTATTATATTGCTCAAGTACCTATAATATTTCCTATTAAGTGATTTTTTTTTATAATTTTCCTATCCTAATAATATTTTTCTGTGTAGATAGATTTTGTGAGTTCTCTAGGGAAAATGTGTAAAGATTCATATTGCTTCCCATGCTAATTAGGCTCATGTTTTTACTTTAGCCCTGTTTGGCAAAGAACTATTAGATGTTTGTATTGGCTGTTAGTTGTTAACTATTTAAATTAGCTATTCGAGTTAATTGTTTATAGAAAAATTATTCAGTGAAATTAGCTGTTTCTCATAAAGTTATGAGATAAAAAGCTCTTCCAAAAAGCTTGTCAACTAAGCTTGTTCACATTAGCTTTTTAGACCAAAAAGTTATTCTACCAAACCACTAAATTGGCTTATCGACTGTGTCAAACAGCAAATTTTATCTAAAAATCTCTTTTTTGAGCAAAAAGCTCTCCAAAAAGTTGTTTACCAGACAATCTTTTATCTTTTGAGATTCCTCCCAAGGGTAGTTTCCTTATCAATTTTATATAGCCTTATTTTGGGGGCACGCATAATAGGCATGTTCAATTTGATATAATTAATACCGTCTATGAGAACCCTACAATATTTTAACTACAGTCTTCAAAAACTAGTATATTCTTATCCAAAAGTTATGAATTTTGAAGGCTTTATAATCAAAACAATATATATTTGAGAGTGCTCCACACTATACATTTGTAAGGTTTGCCACATTACTTTCAATAACTCTATGAGTTATCTCTTTAATTTAAACGTATGTCTAATTTAGAATTTTCTACTTTTTTTTCGATTCATGTATAAATGTGACTATGAAATCTATTGAGCAAAGTAACGGTCACACTAATTGTCCCATTAATTGGGCAGTTACAAAATAGCTAATTGCATATTAATCATGCCCAGTAAATCCCTACTGATAGTTACAGTTGCGTGTTGTTATTTAAGGGGTTTAGAGCTTGATTCTGGGTATAACAGAATCCAAAATAGATTATCCCCAATTCTCTCCTGTCCTCTCATGTTAGGCCTAGCCATCAATCGGGCTCAGGTTTGGAGCGTGACATCCATGGTGACTCTAGTAGCCACCATCAATCCTAGTTCTGGGAATTGTGGGCGAACACCGAACAACGAGATCCTGTGTTTCTGTATTAAGGTATGTCCTTAATCTTCCAATAAAATTAATAACTACAATTGTTTATTCTTTCTAATGAATTTAATATCCTTTTGATCCAAAGATTTTGACATTTGTTTTTGTTGGAAGTACTAGACTTAAGTAATCATTAATCTAAGAAATTTTATATAACAATAACATTTCCATAAAGTATGGGTTAAGTCTCGGAAAGCGTACGAAGGAATGAAGCTTTTCAGGCCCAAGGAGCAAAGGCTCATATGGCCCACAAAGCCTCTGTTACTCACCACCTTAGGTTTGCCGACATTCAGACCTATATAAGGGCCTCCTTTCCATCAGAAAAAAGGTAATGCTGAACCATCACTCATTCCCCAAATACCCGTCACAACCTTATCTCATGAACTGACTTAAGCATCGGAGGGGTTTCTTACGAACAACCCCTGAGGTAGAAGTGTGTTGCAGGTATTGGCCAACGTTGAGTCAACACACCATTAACGTATTATGCGCCAGGTCGACAATTGGAAGAACAACAGAACCTAATCGGCCCAGATTATTTTTAGCAACAAGGAGGAGTAGTCATTCATCGAATTCATACCATAAATATTTGGTGCCCACCGTGGGGCCGATTTCTAGTTGGCATGACAGTTCACAATGATCAAACACAAGACCCTAAGACTAGCAAAGCACAGACATAGGCGGACACGTATGCAGTGGTGACAAGACATCGAGCCAACCGAATCCAATCAAACAGAAATGTTCAATCGAACTTAGGAACTCATCCTGAATCTTAACATAACTTAACATTTATCCCTAACACAGAGGGATTCGTTAAAAATCTAAGACCATATGATGACATGGAAGCCCAAGCTCAGTGTCCAAACAACATTTTAAGGAAAGCACGACACCATTCATTCAAGTACGTGCTGGAGCCTACGAACATAGAGATTTAAAAATATCATCATCAGGTTTTTTATAAAATGAAGCACTTTTTAAGTGTTCGCATATCGATATTATAATATGGAGACAGTTCATTGCATAAGAATTATGCAACTCTAGCCCAACTAGCCTTCGCCAGTTCATCGATTTTAGCTACTCTTCCTACCAACTAGATTTTAGCCTACTTGTGAGGTGTGATGATCAGAACCATAGTACAAGATTATTGAATCTTAATTCAATTTTTCAAATTTTCTATCAGTTTGTAGAGTGATTGAAATTAAATTTCTTTTCGGGCCTTTCATGATTGGGAGAAGAATCAGAAAGGGCCAACAGTGATGGGAATCTTATTAATAAGATTGTATGGAAAGATAACTACATATGCTACGAGTACATGATTTATGTTATATAATACGTGAAGCTCCAATTAATGTATAAGTTTTGAACTTCATAATACACCTCTATCCTCAAAATTTATTTCCTTACACTTTACGTTAATAAAAATTTACACAGCAATATAGGTAGGGGCATTAGTGTCATTAAACTCTACACAATTGCTTACTAAATTGTAAGTAACAATATATTTAAGGGGTGTTGGACACAAATAATCTAAACTTTGGGGATATTGGACGAGAGTAACCCAAAATTCAAAAATAACTTCCGACGCTCCAAGCATTGAAGGTATTTGTTTTTAGGAGTCTAAAGTCATTTTCAATTATATTTTTTAGGCAATTTAAACTTCAAAATGAATATACACTACTTGAATTTAATATCTTTGTATTACTTTAGGCGTAATATCATTTAGAATTACCTAAAAAATACAATCTAAAATGACCTCAGACTAATGAAAATAAATACCCGTAAAGTCCAAGGTATTGAAAGCTATTTTGAAGTTCAGATTATTTCCATCTGATACCTCCAAAGTTCAAGTTACTCGCATCCGATAATCCTATATGTAATTAAGGATTGAGGAGTGTTAGGAAAAATATTAGAGCAACAACAATAGCGGAAGCGATAGGATGAGTTAGAGATTCAGAAATCAAGTGAATAACAGAAAACAGAAATAAGAAGACAAGAGATTTAACGTGGAAAACCCAAATCGGGAAAAACCACGGACGGCGACAGCACACCGACAAATTTCACTATGAGCAGAGTAGTACACCACAATCACTTCAGTGATTAAGAGCAGAATTACAATACTCTCAATTGTATTCTCTCACAAATAACATCACTCTCTCAATGTGTTTTCTATACTGGAGTATCTTGAAACAAGGCCCTAGACCCCCTTTATATAGGGTCTGTGAGGTAGGGTTTCCCCCTGAAAACCCTAGCTGCCTCCTTCCAAAAACCGTCACCAAAGCACAACCCTAGCCGCTAGGAGGAATCCTCCTTGAAGACAGAACCCCTAGCCGCCATTCGAAAGAGGCGGCGAGAAGCCACGTGGCACGACCGTGCCACGTGGCACGGTCACCCCGTGCCGCATGGCACGGTCGTGCCACATGGCACGGCACCCCCGTGCCAATTTTCTGCCCCTCTCGCCTTGGTGCTCCTTCGTTGTGGCACACCCGTGCTCGCGCAGCGTCGTCCCACCGTGCCGGTACTCGAATTTTGAGCCATAAAACCCAACAATCTCCACCTTGGACCAAAATCTTCAATGTTCAACTTTCCGTCGTCGTCGTCACACCCCAAGGGGTGATGCCCCCTATGAGAATATGCCCCGCAGGGCTTCTCAATGACTGTGAATACCAACTGAGTTTAAGCAATGCTTGAACTTAGCTCTAGGAGATGATTTATATGAACTTCCCTTCATATAACCTGTCACAGTAGATGCCTGCAAGACATAGAGGCCTCCTTGCCTCAAACCCTTCAGCAGAATCCTACTGTCCTTTGAGACCTTCAGAACTCCACCTTCAGCTGAATATTTGCACCCTTTGGATTCAAGGGTGCCCAACGAGATGAGGTTACGCTTCAAGTCAGGAACGTGACGAACATTCGATAAAGTCCTGACAACACCATCATGAGTCTTGATTTTAACAGTACCAATTCCAGTTACATTACATTGGGCATTATTGCCCATGTGAACAACAGATGAATCAACTGGATCATATGTTGAAAACCAGTCCTTGTGAGGACACATATGATAGGTACACCCAGAATCAAGAATCCAATCAAAATCACTCCCCCCTTCAGTAGAGGTAGCAAACAGAACGTCCCCATCAGAATCAGATTCAGCAAATGAAGCTTCAGCAGGCTCCTGAGAATTATCTTCCTCTTTCTCCTTCTTCTTTTGCAGTTTCCAGCAGTTAGCAATAATATGACCCAATTTACCACAGTAATTGCAGGTCTTACTAGCATGAGGATTTTTAGACTTAGAACGGTTCTTACTCCTATTACCATTACCCTTTTCAGTTATTGTACCCCTTACTGCTAATCCCTCAGCAGAATCAGCATGAATGTCAAGATCAAACTTCTCCTTAGACAACAGGTTTGACTTAACATCCTCAAACGATATAGTATTAGAATTACTATATAGCATAATCTCTTTAAAGTGTTTATAAGAAGGGGGTAACGACACAACAAGCAAAATAGCCTTATCTTCATCCTCAACTTTCACATCTAGACTCTCCAAGTCAACAAGAATAGAGTTAAACTCATTCAAATGTTTTTGGACAGGGGTACCTTCAGCCATACGAAAGGTATACAACCTTTCCTTCAAACGGATCTTGTTGGCGAGACTCTTCGTCATGTAGAGTTCCTCCAGCCGAGCCCAAAGATCCACCGCAATTGTCTTATCAAGCACCTCTCGTAGGACATGTGGTGCTAAGTACAACTGTATGGCTGAAACCGCTTTCAGCTCCAGTTCCTCCCATTCGTCCTCCGTCAACGACCCACGTCTCTTCTTTACATCTTCAGCCCACTGTTCTTCTGTCATCTTCTCGGGTTTTACGTGAGGTCCCTTCAGAACCTTCCACAACCCGTGCTGAATGAGAACTGCTCTCATCTGCACCTTCCAGAGATTAAAACTAATCTCCCCATCGAATTTCTGAATATCTACCCTCATGATAGAAGACATCCTATAACCAAAGCTCTGATACCACTTGTTAGGGAGATCCAAGGAGGGAGCCCACTTCAACCAAGGTCCATGGCAACAAGCCCAAGTGAGGTTCCATCCTAAAACCAATTGGCAATAGGAGGAGTAGCCCACTTGACTTATATACCATGACCCTTCTTCTCAAACTCCCGATGTGGGACTTCTTTACTCATGTGTGACGTTCCCAACAATCTCCCCCTCACACATGAGTGCACAAGCTCCCCCTTGAGCGGAAGCCTTTACCAAGGTGTCAAGCCACCCATCAAGAGCTTATCCACACCATCGAGCCACGCTGCAGCACACGTATTACCGCTCGATCAACACCTGCGTGTCATTTCACCAAACTCGTCCATGGGGTCCACCATGCCACACCTTTTGTTGCCTAGCCGAACGCACCATCGGCTCTGATACCACTTGTTGGGGAGATCCAAGGAGGGAGCCCACTTCAACCAAGGTCCATGGCAACAAGCCCAAGTGAGGTTCCATCCTAAAACCAATTGGCAATAGGAGGAGTAGCCACTTGACTTATATACCATGACCCTTCTTCTCAAACTCCCGATGTGGGACTTCTTTACTCATGTGTGACGTTCCCAACAAGGAGTCTTCTGCATGCTGCCCGCGTAGGAACCTCTAATGACATCCCACTGTCTCATGTTCTCTCTGTCACGAGTCAGTAACCCACTCGCTCAGTCTCGGATTGTTCTCTCTCTTCGCTAGTCCAACCAACAAACAGGAAAACCTCTACTTTCTCCATTTATCAAGATGTTTCATAGTTTGTGGCATCTTAACTCTTCTGTTTCGGTGAATTTGGTGATGGAACATTCATCGGCCAAAGATAGCTACACGACTTTCTACTCTCTACAACCCTCTTCTCTGTTGTTGTCTATAGGCATGTTTTTGGTTATATTATTTTATTGGAGAACTTAGGGTATAAGTTAGTACTCATTTGTGATGTATTGCTCAATTACGTATAATCTTTCCTGTTAAGTGATTTTTTTTAAAAAAATTTTCCCATCCTAATAATCTTTTTCTGTGTAGATAGATTTTGTGAGTTCTCCAACGAAATTGTGTAATGATTCATATTGCTTCCCTTCCTAATCGTGTTATGTTTCTACTTTGGCCTTGTTTGGCAAATATACGTTAGCTATTTGCATTAGCTTTTGGTTGTTAGCTATTTGAATTAGCTGTTGTTTATAGAAAAACTGTTTGGTAAAATTAGCCGTTTCTGACAAAATTGTGAGATAGAAAACTAATTTTCTGAAAAGCTTTTCCAGAAAGCTCTTCAAATTAACTTTTTGGACCCAAAAAGTTATTCTATCAAATACCTAAGTTAGCTTATTGACTATGTCAAATAGCTAATTTTAGTCCAAAAATCTCTTTTTGGTCAAAGTTTTCCAAGAAGTTGTTTACCAAACAAGCAAACACTACCTTTATCTTTTGAGACTCCTCCTAAGATTACCTTCCTCATCAATTTTATCCCGCCTTATTTTGGGGCACGCATAATGAGGATTGTTCAATTTGATATAATTAATACCGTTTATGTGAACCCCAAAATATTTTATGTACAATGAATTATAAAGCTCTTCAAAAATTAGTATATTCTAACGGAAAGTTTTAGCATTTTAAGTACAATGAAGTTTGAACGCTTTATACTCAAACCAATGTATACTTGAGAGTGCTCCACGTCAAACTTTTTTAAGGTTTGCCAATACTTTCAATAACTCTATGAGTTATCTGTTTAATTTAAAGGATACATCTAATTTTAAATTTCCTACTTTATTTTCGATTCACGTATGCATGTTAATTATGAAATTAATAACTACAATTGTTTATTCTTTGCTATGAATTTAATGCACTTTGGATCCAAAGATTTTGGCATTTGTTCCCAAATTTGTGGATTAGCTACGTTTTCTTCAAAAAGTTTTGTCATTCATATTGATTACTGTATTTATCATTTTGTCATTCACATTTGATTACTATATTTATCATCCCCTTGGAGACATCCAATAACATTTAATTATTATATTTATCTTTCATTGTAATCTCGTCAACAATCTACCTCGGTATTTTCCATTTTTTTTTTTAAAGAAGAACACTCTATCTTGGCATTGCTCCTTCAATTCTCCTTATGTTTCTGGAGGACAAATATAGTTTTAGCATTTTACATTCATCCTATATTTCAAACACAACTAATTTTAAAATATAACATGTAATAATGTATTCTATGGGATATGTATATCACAACCTATGGCATGGTCATTAGATACCCGACCCAAATTTACAAATCTACGACATGAGCTTTCATTGATCTGACTCTTACGAGAATCTTAAAATCAGGAGGATCTTACGAGCTTAATTTAGTTCGAATAATGTATTTTAGGATTGTATTGCAATTCTACAATGCTTTGCATGACCAACGATCTTCGATAACATTCATAGTACCCATATATATAATTATATTTAAGAATTTATTATAACGATATAGATTTTGCAAAATTTTCTACAAAATATAGTTAAATTGAATTTATATTTTGTTTATGAATATTTATTTAAGATTTTTTATACTTTTAAAAATAATTTTCACTACTCTAAATAAACCGGTATGAAAAATATTCTGATCCCCAAGATGATTTTATGATTCTAATTCTGATTTTGAGGACTTCCATTGATTCTAATTTGGACCTTACTCTAATAACCTTGACCTATGGTCGAGCATGGTTTAATTTAGGTATTGTTTTATTATTTTGTTCCTTTTCTTTTTCAAAATATTTTCTCCTACATTTTTTTTTCTTGGGTTCTCTTACACCTTTTCTTATGCTCCCTAAAATAATACTTTTGTAATTTTCTTTGTGTTGCATTAAATATTTGCTCAAGCGAACGTGAATTTTCGGCCCTTTTCTACCCTCCTCTTCTTTTTGAACCTCCAAAACGTCCATGTATATTTTTTTAAGTAAAGCTTAATTAAAAAACCTGAAAAAAGTATTTGACTATCAAGCTCTGATGTTGCGCTTACCCTGCTTTTATCCTTCCAAGAAATCCCTTGAAACTTATTTAGAAAACTCCTATATCCATTTTGTTTGATGTAAATTTCATCTATAGAGGAAAATTGTGTACGGTAGGTGATTGTCATTAATGTAATTTAAACTTTAAGATTGAATTAATTTTGCAACTCAAATAAGGTGTCTTGGACCTGTTCTCCCATATAAAAGAGAGAAAAAATCATGCCAGTAATTTACTACATTAGGTTATATATATATATATATATATATATATATATATATATGTACATACATACTTTGTAGTTTGTATCATACTAGTTTGTGTCGTGCTCCTGCACGGGTGCTTAATTTTAAAAAGCAGTTCATGAAAGAAAGATAATTTGATAATAGAGAAGTCTAAATTTTTTTTTAGCAAAAATACATAATAGTTATAAAAAAAAGTAAAAATTTTACTTAAATGGTTAATTAAAGGGACACTCTATATTCAAAAATCTATACATTGTTTGGACTTTGTTTGTCAGTTTGTGCCACACTTAAAGTAGGTTCTTTTTTTTTTTTTTGGGGGATATTGTGCAGTATGTCGAGTAACATCAGTTGCTTTTAAGTTCATGTATGACATTTTTTTCACTATTTAAAAATGCATATTTTCCTTATGACTTGGTCAACATTTTTTTTTTCTTCTTATTTTGTCAATATGTATCCATGTTTTTCTAAAACTCTTTTTTTTCTCCAAGTGATATTTTTTATTTTTATAAGATAATTTTATAGCATTCTTTTGCGCACTGATATTATGCTCATTTGTGTATATATTTTGTATATGTATATTAAGTAGGTTTTATTTAGGCCATGTTTTCCCAGTAATTCTAAGATAAATACCTATGTATCATACTTAGGCACACACCTATGTTCTATCAGTAATTGGGTCAAACCCCTAATTTATTTCACTTAACCTAACAAATATTTTTGCAATTCCCCAGCCCAACGAACTAGAAAAGGATAAATTAGATACACTATAGACAAGAAAAGATACATTATAGACAATAAAAATATATTGCAAAAACAAAGGGTACACTATAGGAAGGAAAAAATACATTTTAGAATAGAAAAGATATACTACTGCAAAAAAAAAGATATACTACAACATATTGAGCGTGCGTCCAGTACACAACTTCATGGTGTGTACCATACTAGATACATATGTTTGTATCTAAGAAATTTCCATGCTCTCCTATACTTTTTTTTTGGGGGGGTTTGAAATGAAAACTAGATTGAATTGGACTTCTTTTTGTTGACTGAACTGAACTGAGTTGAGTTTATTTCTGTTAAATATGAAATTACTTTTGTCGAATTGAACTGAACCAAACTTATTTCTATTGAATTCTGAACTTATGTTTGTTGAATTGAGGTGAATTGAACTAAACTCTTTTTTTGGGGATAAACTAAACTAAAATGAACTTATTTTGAAAATACTAGGTTAAAGAAGACAATACCTTAGTTAATATACACACATTATGTATTTCTAATATGTGTGTAAGTCAACTGGAGTTCGAATCTAAGCCTATCTTGGTCCTGATCAAATTAGCTCTAAGCTGAGCTGTAATAAAGTTAAAATTTAACAAGATTGAGCCTAAACTTCAACACTAGAATGTTTTATGGTTCTAATATTCATGTGACCTAATACTTATCTTCAAACGTTATAACGTCTGGTTTAAAGCAAAAATTATCAATATCGTATGCATTAAGATTGGGCTTACGATGTCCACATTAAAATAAATTCTAAGTACCTAATCCCCACCGCAAGTGAACATGTGTCGTAATATTGATCAAGATCATCCCATAAAGACTAGATCGAATTAGCAAGTATTCCTTTAAAAGTTTGCTAAGTGAAAGTAAGATTTGATTTGAGTTATTACCTGACCAACACTAAATAATATGGACTAACTTCCATGACTAAAAACATTTAGGGGTAGCATCACGTAATGATGTGTCGATCTAACTAGTCAAAAAATAACTTTCTCACCTTGCTGATTGATTCAATGGTCGATAACATTAGAGACTTTATAACTTTCTTCCAAAATGGAGTAAATTAACTTAATCAAACTAGTTATTAATTTTCACTGGATCTTAATTTAACAAGTTTAAGAATATGATTATCATAAGACCACTTAATTTACAATCCTTTCTCAAGTGATTATTAAACTAAGTCTATCCTAGTTTTCCAGCGTCGATTGTCATGTATCTGTAATTCGATTTACTATCTAACATACATGCTAGAAGTTGGCCAAAAATCTCACAATAGCAATCAAAATTCAAAGATTAGATTGAAACAACCAAGCAAGGATTCAAAGTACACAAAGTTCAAACTAGCAAAATCAACATTTGTTCGACTTTGCAAACCCTAAATAATGAAATCTACGCACTCATTATTCAAAAACAATAATACAAACATCTCTAGATTTTTAATCCCAAATAAAAAGAGAAGTTAAATGAAAAGAGAAGGGGAAAAAAAGCTTATTCAAGTAGCCCAGATGTTGATGTTTCAATGAACTTTCAAAGCCTTAAAATGATGCTCGATCTTTGCTTCTTTCTTCTTCGACTCTCACTAATGGTGGATTACCAATGTGAGGAAGATGATGGATGATGATAGAATGATGGATAGGATGCCAAGGATGTAGTAAAATAGGCTTTTATCGTTGAAATCAAGTTTGCAAACCAAAATGCTTAAACACGAAAAGTCGCAAAGCAAACTAGCTAACTTGAGGGAGTAGGACTCACCACGGGCTAACCGTAGAGGAACCCACATACCGTGGTCCCCACCACAGCCAACCCATGGTGCCCATTGGTTAGATCGTCCTCTCTTGCTCCTGCTGCTGCTTCTTCTTCTTGGAACCTCATGGACCGCAGTACTAATCATAGTGCGTTCGTGTTGGGTGTCTTGGAGCCTCTTTTTCTTCCTTTCTTGAGACATAAGGCCTCAAGATCATCTTTATACTTATATTTTTTACACTCACAAGGTTAAATTTGCAAATACTATCAAACAAACAAAACGCTAGCGTAATAGTAGAAATCTATGTATAAATCATACAATTAAGCATATTAATCCCGTAAAATGACTTGCAAAAGCTTAAATAATCCGTGCAAATACAATATTCTAGTACCATCACGAAATATGGATTATATTTTATCTAAATAACTAAATGGACTCAATCTAGCTCAAGCCAAGTTTTGACTAATTAAATAGACTCTAAGGGTTTATGGACACTAACCATGTTCTTTTAAAAGCCTAATATCTGGAGACTTATTCTAACTGACAAATTATATTTGGAGTTATTTATTTCACATTCCCAATTGCAATAGATGTACCCACTTTGTATGACAATAAGTTAAAGTTACTATAATCTTCAATGAATGAATTTCATTGAATTTTGTTTATGTTAAGATTTTTAATATTTTATATATGAAATTAATTGAGAAATGTACAGATTGCGTGCCATTCAAAACTGGTTATTACATAAAAGTGAGACCTTTGTTATCCAAACACACATAGGTGCCGTATACCCTTTGCTCAACAACTTCAGAGCTACTTCTTCTACAATCGCTTCCTGATGATGTTGCTTCCAATTAACATCCTTGTCAATGTTGAAGCTGCTATGAACATAGGATGAGCTATATGAACAAAGTGAGCACGAGAAGAGGAGAGAGAGAGAGAGGCAAAAACTGTGAGCGTGCAGCTTGCGGCCAATCAGCCTTGTACGCTGCTTCTCCTTCTCATCATAAGTCAATACACATATACAACCCTAGCTTACATAGGAAGTTAAGTGATAATACAATATTCCAATATTAACACAATCCTATCAAAATAAATATTCTATAGCTAATGATATTTTATAACATGGAGGTTTCCTAATACTCTCCCTCAAGGTGGCGCATGAGGATCAACCATGCCCAGCTTGTCTCGAAGATACACGAACTGCTTCACCCCAAGTGATTTGGTGAAAATGTCAGCTAGTTGTTGTCGAGTCGAAACATAGAATAAACGTAGATCACCCGCCTCGAGCCTTTCATGCACAGAATGACAATCTATTTCAATATGTTTTGTGTGTTCATGGAAAACAGGATTTTTGGCTATATGAAGTGTTGCCTGACTGTCACAAAAGAGATGCATGGGTGAACGGTGAAACACTCCAAGTGATCCAAGGAGAGCTTTAAGCCATATCAACTCACTCGTGGTAGCAGCCATAGATCTATATTTGGCCTCGATAGAGGAGTGAGAGACCGTGGCTTGTTTCTTGGTTTTCCAAGAGATAGGTGAGCCACCTAAAGTCACCAAATACCCAATGAGGGATTGGCGGGTAAAAGGGCAAGCGTCCCAGTCAGCATCAAAATAGGCACGAATCTGCAAATCACAATCTAATCGAAGCAGAATACCATACTCAGTATATCGCAGAATCCGATGAGCAGCAGCTAGATGTTCTTCTTTGGGATCCTATATAAATTGTGGCAGAATATGGACCGCATAGCACAACTCAGGACGAGTAATAGTCAAGTAAATAAGTTGTCCCACTAAGCATTGACATTGACTGGCATTTTCAAGTGCTTGACCTTGGGCTAAGGCAAGCTTGTGATTTTCCTCCATTGGAAACCGGCGGGCTTACTACCCAACATACCACATT
Source organism: Carnegiea gigantea (assembly GCA_029747015.1). Taxonomy (NCBI): domain Eukaryota; kingdom Viridiplantae; phylum Streptophyta; class Magnoliopsida; order Caryophyllales; family Cactaceae; genus Carnegiea; species Carnegiea gigantea. The sequence continues at coordinate 237,863 of JAKOGI010000540.1, read as the reverse complement.
CGTCGACGATTTCAAGAGCATACTCACACTGGGATAGAAAGAGTCCATGAGGTCCACGTGCGGCCTCAATACCAAGAAAATACTTAAGGGGGCCAAGATCCTTGATGCGAAAACAACTGTTCAAATAGACCTTAAAGTCCTTGCAAGCATCGGAATCGTTACTTGCGAGTATAATGTCGTCAACATAGACGAGAAGATCCAAGAAGACATTGCCTTTGCGATAGGTGAATAGGGAGTAGTCCGCGTAGGAACGCACAAACCCATAAGCAAGGAGAGTAGAGGAAAGTTTGGCGAACCATTCTCGCGGTGCCTGACGAAGTCCATACAAAGACCTACGCAGCCGACAAACTAGGTTGGGGTTACTAGAGGAGAAACCAGGTGGTGGGCACATGTAAACATCTTCCTCGAGGTCACCATGGAGAAAGGCATTGTTGACATCCATCTGATGTAACTCTCAATCGCGGGCAATGGCAACAGAGAGAAAGATACGAAAGCTAGATATTTTGGCCACTGGAGTGAATGTCTCGTTAAAATCAAAACCTTCTAATTGATGGTCTCCATGAACAACAAGCCGGGCCTTGAAACGCTCAATGGTGCCATCAGACTTGTATTTAACTTTATACACCCACTTGCAGCTTATAGGTTTCTTGTCGGGTGGCAGCTCTTCGAGAGTCCATGTTTGATTGTCTTCCAAGGCTCGGATTTCCTCGGTCATTGCTTGACGCCAGCTAGGATCCTGAACTGCATCTTTATAGTACCTGGGCTCAACAATCTTGGTAATGGCAGCTACGAAAGCTTGATGACTAGGGGAGAAATTAGTGCATGTGATAAAATTAGTGATAGGATAAGGAGTACCTGAAGAGTCCTTTGGAGAGCAGTAGTCAAGAGAGGGGTCAGGGGCTTGGACATTGTAACAAAAATAATCCTCTAGATGAGATGGGACTTTACATTCCCGAGTGGGCCGAGTTGATGTGGGCTGAGGCACATTGGGCTGCTGCGAGGGGCTCCCCCTGTCGTTGAAACTCCCTAGCCCAGCTGTGAGTGGGTGGGCCAAGCACTAATCTCGACTAAACTCGAGCCCAGACGTGACGAGCTACCCTGGCTGAGCAGGTCCTTCCACAGGCCTCCTCTCTGGGCTCAGTTCTGGCCCACTACTCCCGTTTTGGGAGCGAGCCCCAATAGGCGCTGCATGCCCATTTCTAGGCGCATCCCCTTCCTCTAATTCAGATGACCTTACGGACCCTGTTGCAGGCCTAAGAGGAGTTCCTCGGTCCAGTACAGAAGTGGGCTCAGGAGACAGTCCATTTGCTGGATCATACTGGTTAACACCAGATGAGGTCCCGGTCAAAACCATTATGGGTTTCAGACCTCTCACGCTGGCCCTCAGAATTATCATCAAGAAATGGGAAGACCGTTTCATGAAAAACAACATCTCGACTAACAAGCATCTCACGTGTTTCCAAGTCATAAACTTTCCAACCCTTTTTACCATATAGATACCCAAGAAAAATACATTTCCAACTCTTGGAGGCAAATTTGTCCTTGGACTTGACATGAACATAACAAAGACACCCAAAGACTTTGATATGGCCATAGGAGGGGTTGGTGTTGAAAAGTATCTCATATGGGGTTTTTCCATTCAAAATTTTGCTTGGTGTTCGATTGATTAAATAAGCTGCCGTGAGTGCACATTCTCCCCAAAATGCAAGAGGTAAGTGAGCATGAAACTGGATGGCCCTAGCAACATTTAGTATGCGTCGATGCTTTCGTTCAGCACACCCATTCTGTTGAGGGGTGTCAATACAACTTGTTTGATGCAAGATACCCTTGGTGGCATAAAATTGTTTCATGGGCCCAAACAAAAACTCAAGCCCATTATGACTCCAAATTATTTTGACATCTCTGCCAAATTGTGTTTTAACTATGGACACAAAATTTTGCAATAACATTGAAACATCCCCTTTGGTTTTCATCAAATATACCCAAACAGTCGTCACCAACAGTAAAAAAATACTGGGCACCACAAAACGATAGAACTTTGTATCCTCCCCAAATATCACAGTGTATAAGTTCAAATAGTTCAAAAACATGACTATCACTTTCAACAAATGGAGTTTGCGTTTGCTTAGCGCGAAAATAGACATCACAAGGTCTTTTATTCACTACATTATCATGAATCTCTAAATCTTTAACAATCAAAGACAAAACTTGATTTGAGGGATGCCCTAAGCGTCCATGTCATAAATCGTGAGAGCCTATCGCATTGACTTGAGCCGTGGATGATCCAAAGTTGTCGAAGTAGTAGACCCCTCCTCTCAATCTACCCACTCCAATCAGGCTTGTCGAGGTGCGGTCCTGTTTCACACACAAATCACAATCAAAAATCACGATGTGCTTTAATTCTCTTATTAATTGAGAAACGGAGATCAAATTACAAAAAATTTTTGGTATGTAAAGAACGTTGCCCAAGTTAATCTTTGGACCCAAGTTCATATTCCCTTGGCAATTCGCAATGGCACTTTCTCCGTTGGGTAGTGATACGGTAATTGGATTTACCGATGTCTTTCCTTCTAACTGAAGAACATTTCCCGTCATATGACGAGACGCACCAAAATCAATAATCCACACCATATTACCTGACAATTTCTCATAACCAAGTTTGGAGGGCTCGATTAAACTGAGAAGTCGATGCACCTGTTCATGCGTCAGCCCGAGAATCTCATTGTAGCTCTGTTCTCCATCGTTGCCACTGTGTGTCGCGTGTCCAGTCGAGTAGGCAGTCTCGCTCAGTTCTGCCACCACGACTTCCGCTCGCTCGACCGCCACACACACCTCTCCCACAGCCTCTGTTTTTCATTTTTCCCATAGGTTCCCCAGCCAGGGGGTACCCAATAACCTCGAAACAGCTGCTTTCTTCATGGCCAAAACGCCCACAATGCTTGCATCCCCGTTTCTCGGTCGACGGTTGAGTCTTGTCTCTCACGGCAAACGCGGCTGCCGTTTCGGTGCGTTCATCCCGACTCGTCATCATACGCTTGTGTTGTTCTTCTTGAGTGATCATATTGAATATCTTCTCAAAGGGGGCCAGTGGGTCTTGAGCGAGAATCTGACTATGTATCTGGCCATACAATTCGTCACTCAAACCTATGAGAAATTGATATGATTTTTCTTCATCAACCATGTGGGTAATCTTGGAAGATATTTCGCACTTACACCCTTCGCAGGTGCAGTACGGGATCTTGACGTGGTTATTAAGTTCACTCCACAAGCTTACAAGTTTGTCATAAAAATCCACCACGTCTAGGCCGCCTTGTTTGTAATTGGCAATACCTGCCTTCAGTTGGTAAATTCAAGGTGCATTGGCCACGGCATACCTCTTCCGAAGATCGCTCCACATCCGCATATGCTATGCCTGGGCGTAGTAGTGGTTCGATGACGTTTATTATCCATGAACATATCATCGAGTTTGCTATGTCCCATGCATCAGGTTTGGGTTTTTTGAGAGTCCTGTCTATGAACCCAAGTTTGTTCTTTGCTTTTAATGATGTGTGAATAGCCTTCTCCCATAGATCGTAATTCTTCCCGTCGAACACTACCGCCGTGATTAGTGCACCGGGGCCATTGGATGGATGGAGATAATCGGGAGAGTGAGGTTCAATTATGAACCGTCCTTTGCTTCCAACCTTGCCCATCGCCGGTTTTGGTTAGATTAATGGTGAGCGGGTGTTTCAAACGGTATGCTCTAATACCATGAACAAAGTGAGTATGAGAAGAGAAGAGAGAGAGAGGCAAAAACTGTGAGCGTGTAGCTTGCGGCCAATCAGCCTTGTACGCTGCTTCTCCTTATCATCATAAGTCAATACATATATACAACCCTAGCTTACATGAGAAGTAAAGTGATAATACAATATTCCAATATAAACACAATCCTATCAAAATAAATATTCTACGGCTAATGATATTTTATAACATGGAGGTTTCCTAATACTATATAAGTATAAAACGTCTTTAAAAAAAATAATTGAGAAAATAGTGCATCCCGTAGAGATGTTGAGTGCGTGACAAGTAAAACTCTTGAACATGCGGATATCGATCATGAAGAATCATGAAGAAAGAGTAAAGCTCATGAGGTGTCAACTTGGCGGCTATGATCAACCCAAGTCAATTTGGAGCCCCCTCATTATATTGTAATTTGTTAACCTTTATGCTTCATATAAAACCAAAGAGGGAAGGAAGGGAAAGAAATAATGAAGGAGATTATGATTGAGTCATACCTCATACAGTGAGTAGCAGAACTCTGAACAAGGCAATCTTGTTAAATTTTTTATATCAATTGGACTTTTAACAAATGAGTCATGCATACAAGCTCAAATGAGATTTTAACTTAAAATCAATTGGCAATAAGTAGAGTAACTCACAAGCTTATATACATGCTCAACCCCTTTAATTTCATCAACGTAGGATAACACCCACTATCATGTTCTTGGAATTTTATCAATGTGGGACAAGTACCCACTTTCATACTCTCAACACGCCCCCTTACGTGTGAGCTACTAACAAGGACCAATACGTGCACACAATTTTAATCAAACGGGAACGGTGACAAATCAAGATTGAGCAATCTGCTTTGATGTCATGTTACATTTTTATATATCAATTGGGCTATAAACAAGGATTCATATATATAAGCTCAAATGAGGTTACAACCCAAAACCAAATAGCAATAAGTAGAGTAACTCACAAGTTTATATACATGCTCAAACCTTTTAATTTCATTAATGTGAGACACAACACCCACTATCAAGGATATTTAGTGGACTAAAAATCCAGTAGGAGGGGAGAAGCCCAAGCATAAGCCTAGGCATCTTCTGCCTCTCACTTCCACTAAGAAGAGGAAAGTGAGGTCCCGATAGTCGAACCCATGATGCACGTTGCTACAAGCAAAGGACGTACGAAGCAGACAACACCCTTTCAGTATTGATGGCTGAACTTATTCAATTCATATATATAGTACATACTCATGTTACTACTGCATAGTTGATATGGGCCCCATCCTTCTCCCACTTTTTTTTTTTAAAAAAATTTGAGAAATATACATATTTAAAAGTTCGTATCTCATAGGAACACTATAGGTAGGAGAATGAGGGAGAAGGAGTGAGAGAGGGAACCGAGACAAGGGTAATAGAAATTTCTCTATACTTTCAGTAGAATTTGAACACATCCCCTTGTTAAAAGATAAGTCAAACTCCCACTAAACGATCCCTTTGTGGTTATAGGAATCATCCTCTATAATAAAGGATGAAAATTAGAACGCATAATTGAAACACTTTTGCTTTGCAAATCTTGGGATATAGAGGAACAAGTTCAGCGAATTGAAATTTATTTTGGTTTTTTGAAATACAAAATGTCATACTGTTATGTATCAGATTAAAAAAAAAAAAAAATTTAACACGTAGGTCGTCCGTGTCACAAACGTCAACTGTGACGTGACTCCCCTTTGCTTGCTAATTGGTACCCTAAAATGAACGAATCTCATTCATGATGTTTTCATGCTAAAATACGTACATCTTAAGTTTTTTTATTACTATGATATGATTATTTTATAAAGTATAGTTCAATATGACTAATGTATGAACAGAATTTTTGCTGTTCCGGGTATGCTGAAGCATGCGTGAATCTTTCATTGGATTCTGAAGTGCGGTTCAGTAGACGTTGATAATTAATATGGGTATATGACATTGACCCTTTAAAGGCAAGATATATGAATTTTGAAAACAATATAATTAATTTCCTAAATCAAAGATATTTGAAAAATTAGAAGACATGCAAAATGATCTTGAGGAAAACTAGTTCCAACTATTAATTAATTTCAATCTTTTCTAATTTAATTTGCATGTATTTTTTTTATGTATATATGTGAAATTAAATGTGCGGTCTCAAATCTTAGAAAAGTGTGATTAAATGTCATACTTTAGAGAGTTTATAATCTAATATCATATAAAATAATATGTCATTGATAAGTGTTATATTTGAATGGATAATTTAAGTGTGGGTTTCGGAGATTAATATGCTTAATTATATGATTTATAAAACTCATTTCTAATGTTATACTTGGGTTTCACTTCTTTTAAGAGTGTTTACAGATTTTGACTTCGTGAGCCCAATGCATATAGTAGAAGGATGATTGCGAGGCCTTGCACATTAGAGAAGGAAGCAAAAGAAGTCCAAAGACACCCAACATGGACATACCTTGGTCAGTAACATGGTCCAGGAGGCTCCAGGATGAAGCAATAGGGAGAACTAGACTTAAGAAAGAGGTCGGGTTGAGTGGGGTTTATGTCGAAATTAAATGGGTTGAGAATCTCTTGAGCTGAACCTGACATGTTTATTAAACAGGTCAAAAAACCTTGATCTATGCCTATTTAATTTTTAAAGGACTTGACCCACTTAGCCTATATAAGATAAACTGGTCGAATTCAATCACCTAATTACCAATTTACCCTTTTAACATTTTTAATTAATACGTAATTACGCAGCATTAAAAATTAAGCTACATATCACATTAAACAATTACTCTCTAAAACTCTCAAGATTCATCATAATTAACATTTGCATATTTGTTTTTAATTTTTGTATTTTTAATTATCTAATGAAGAGATAAATGGATAAATGATAAACAGAAAAATGAGTTAACTTGCTTGACCCATTTAACTAAATGGGTTGAACGTGTACTTTTTCATGTCCGAGAATTTTGACCTGAACTTAACTCATTGATAAATATGTTTAACACGTTAACCCATTTAATTAAATTGGTTAAAAATTTATACTCAAACTTACCTGACTTCATGTCAGTTTTGGATTGATAGTCTTCTCGGGTTAGCTTTGTCAAACTCTAGGTAGAACGAATCCAGACAAATAAATAGTCGTACCACGGCCAGGACGTGCTGGTGCCCCATGGACTGCCCGTGGTAACCCTTTTCCTCGTGCCATCCATTTTATTTGCGATTGTTCGACTTCTTAGAATTTTTTTTTCATTTGTCTGGCGCATTTTTTGCAATAAAAAGCTTGCTTTCAGCCTCATTCATCATCAATCCATCTATGATCATATATCATCTTCTCATATCCACATCCACCATTTTTGAGAGCATGAAGGAACAAGGAGCAGCGCCCGAACCAAGTTCAAAGAGTTCCGGGCGTTGATAGAGATATCATAAACAGAGCCTCAAGAATAAGCAATCTTTTCTTCACTTTTATCATTTTCTCTTCCAGATATATTTATGCTTTTGATTTTTGTTTTGTTGAATTTGAATATGAGTGAGTAGTTTCCTTAATCTAAGGGTTGCTAAATCGAATCGATGTTGCTGATTTTGCTAGTTTCAGCTCTTTGCATTTTGAATATTTGTTCGGTTGTTTTAATTTAACCCTAGAGTTTTAATACCTATTGTGAGATGTTTGGCTGATTTTTTGTATGAATGTCAGATGCTTAATCGAAATACTAAAAGATGAAGATCATTATTGGAAAAATTATGATTAGACTTGTTTTATAATCCGTTGAGGAAGGATTGTGAATTTGGTGATCTTGTAATAATCATACACTTAAATTTGATTAAATTAAGACCTAATGAGTATTATTAATTAGTTTGATTTAGTTAACTCACTCTGTTTTGAAAGAAAGTCGTGAATTCTTAAATATTATTGACCACTAAATTAACCGGTAAAGCCACAGGTGCTTGTTTGGCTAGTTAAATCAGCAGCCTTTTCCGAAGGTATGAACAGTGCCTGTCGCCCACTACCTTCCTCTGCCTCCCTCGTCTTTGAAATTTTCCAATTGGAAGAAGATGATTTCCCTTATACTAATTCAGCGCACTTGTCGGAGTGGCTTCCTTCCACCCCAACATATCATGTCTGCGACCACCATTTAGCACAGACAAACGATAATCGAAGCAGTCTACAGAATTACAAAGTAAAGATAACACTTTCTGGTAATTTTCCGTAATGAGGGTCATGCACTCATGCGCTTCGCTGCTGCGACGCCCAAAAGGCAACAACAGCAAATTTCAGCCCGTTCCCATGTCACACTAATCCCAGCAGCGCCCCATTAAAATATGTAGACGACCAACACGTTGGGTCGATGCGGAGATGATGCCCTCGAGGCTCGAACCCGAAAATTTTCAGGTTTTTCGGATTTGGAAAATTTTGGGTTTCGGACAAAATTTCCTCTAATTTTTAAACGGGTCTCGGTCGGACTTTTAACTCAGGTTAGATTTTGTCAGATCTGCTCTTATCTCCCGTCCGTCATAGGTCTCCACTGCCATTGCTTTCCATTTACACGGTGCTTGTCATGAGTATCGACTGTCATATATCTTCTTCCTTCAAGCTGGATTTTTCTCCTCACAAGTCTCCATTGCATGGATCTCTTTCTTTTTCTTTTTCTTTATTTTTTTGAAGCGGGCCATGGATCTCTTTCTATCTCTATGTTTATCTGTATGTTTAAGGTAATTGAATTAGGTTTAGGTTTCTTCTTTTTTAATTTTCATTTGATTTTGATTTTCGGGTTGTGATTACCTTCGTTTCTAGGTTTCTAGTTTTATGATTTTGTCTTGTGAACATTAACTTCGAGAACCTTCCTTGTTGCCTATTGTGTGTATTTGGTTAGGTTTATGATTTAGTTTCTTGGGTTTTGGCTTCTAATTTAAGTTCCCTCAATTCTTTCATCTCTCCGTTTTCGTAGGCAAGAATGGAAAAAAATGGAGCATAAATGGAACTGGATGCTTAGAATAGGATCTGGTCCCAATAGGTTACAGTACTGGTGCAAAAGTCTTCCTGTTTTCTTAAGAAAGATTGGGGAAAATGGAGTTCAAATGGAAGTATGGAACTAGGCACTTGAAATAGGACCCGGTCCCAAGCTGTTCTCGTACCGAGCCCAAAATTTTTGGATCCGATCGTACTAGTTCTATTCAACTAGTTCTAAATTTTGAAACCCAGCTTCTACTAGGTCTGATTCCGATTCCGATTCCTAAAAATTAGATTGGGTACCGGATTTTTTGTTCACCCCTAATTATTAGGTTGATGATATATTTTTTAATACTTTACAAATTATAATTTAAAGTGATGCTTTATTTTAATGTCTAATAAGAGTTCTATCTTTTATTATGAGGGATAAAGAATTCAACGTCTCTTGGTATTATTTAAAAGTTTACATTAACTAGTTTGTGCCCGTGCTTTTGCACGAAGCATCTAAATAGTAGAAATTTAATATAAATATGTATTAATATTATAATAAACAAAGTGCATAATGTTGATCAAGATTAAAATAAAAAATAAAATTTCTTACAAACAATACTCTAAGTATGCTATTTGATATATGTAAGAAAACTATGAATTTTTTTGTGACTGGACAGAAAAATTAAGAAGTTAAATTTATATAATATATAATCGTAGCATTAGCAGGATAAGTTTTTTAATTAATCAATTAATTAAACGTCTCAGTTTTGTAGTATTGACTTTTATAGTTTTTTTTGGAGGGGAGGAGTTGGTGAATTTGCATACACGAGCTATTATACAATAATTAATCAAATATATCAACATCAGTAACGTAAAATCGATAACCAGAAACTAAATTAGAGGGGAGGGGGGAGATTGATCACGATAGGATAAAGAATTGAAGAGGAGTCAAAGACTTTGCTAGAGGTGAAACTAAAATGTCACCGTGATTTAGAATGGGAGAGTACCATAGTGGTTATAAAATTTATCTAATGAAGTTTATAGGTACATTGTGTAGTTTTCAGATTGTTGGATAATGTGAAAAAGAGAACGGTATTTAAAATTTGAAAATAGGCTCTTGACGGAAGCAAGTGAAAACCATTAATTAGAGAGGGAAAGAATGGGCAATCACATATATTATTATTTTTTATAATATGAAGATAAAGATATAAAGTTTAGTATAATCAGTTAAATTACCTAATATTTTTCTTTATATTAATGGGTAGTTATTAATTTTCATTGGATATAGTCACTAATTAATGTAATGAAAATCTAACAAAAAGGATTAAATAATTTTATCAAACACTAAAAAAATAATGATATTAGTGAGAGAGGGAGATAGAGAGAGAGAGGATTACGTGAATTTAGGAAGGGAAAAAACTAACTCTATTTTTTTCAAATAAATATTAAAAACTAATTGGGTAGTTTTCACATTAGGGAGAGAGAAAATAGGAAGACGTGAGATATTTTTCTTTTTTCCTTCTCAAAAAATTAATGTATTTTTTGAATGAAACATTGAGATTTCATTTTGGAAGAGATCAATAGACCACATACATCAGTGCCCGACATTTTAGAATTGAAGGAAGCAAATGCATTTCATTTTGCTACTTATAATATAAAGATATGAAGATAAAGATATAAAGTTTAGTGTAATTAGTTAAATTACCTAATATTTTTCTTCACATTAATTGGTTGTTATTAATTTCCATTGTGTATAGTCATTAATTAATGTGATGAAAATCTAACAAAAAGAATTAGATAATTTTATCAAACATTAAAAAATAATCTTACGAGACACAGAGAGAGAGAGAGAGAGAGAGAGAGAGAGAGAGAGGATCACGTGAACTTAGGAAGGTAAAATACTAACTCTATTTTTAGAATAAATATTAAAAACTAATTGGGTAGTTTTCACATCAGGGAGAGAGGAAATAGGGAGACGTGGGATACTTTCTTTTTTCATTCTAAAAAAATTAATATATTTTTTGAATGAAAAGTTGAGATTTTATTTTGGAAAAGATCAACGGACAACATACATCAGTGTTTCACATTTTAGAATTGAAGGAGGGAAGGTTTTTAAACACATTTCATTTTACAACTTATAATATAAAGATTAATACTGCTTGTATGCTACTATTATTGTTGTTTTTGATAACTAGTTTGTACCCATGCTCTTGCACGGGTCATTTAAATTTTAAAATATAATTTAGATATAATTAGTTCTAAAATGGAAAAGAAATAATTTGATAGTCTAAATAATTAATTTTAGTTCACAATGTAAACAGTGAAAAATTATTCTTATCATAATCTTCTATTTTAATAGAAAAATTAATATATTCAATCCCTCAAAAGTACATCAGGAGGATATTAAGTATGAGTTTGAATGAAAATGTTGCAAATTTCAAAAAATACATAATGTATGGCAATGATAACATGATAAAATTATACAATAAAAAACACGATATAAATAATTAAATATATGCATAGAGCAAAATATTAAGAAGGAGTAGAATTAAAACGAAACAATGCACAATAACTAATACCCAAAAAGAGCAAAACATTAAAGATTTTCTTATAAATTTAACTCTTATCTTCTTAAAATTTGAAACTAATTGTTTCCTTATATCTTATTTTTAAAATTTGAAAAAGTCAAAAAAACTATCATCAATATGATCCTATATTTTTTTTTTTTTAAAAAAATGTGATCCTATGCAAAGCTAGGTTAGGGTGTGGGCTTCAAGGGTTTTAAGGTTTACAGTTGGTTTGAAGATTTATAGCTTATGGGTTTAAGACGATTGTTTTGGTTTTAGGGTTTAATGTGCTCTTTGATTTAATATTCATATATTTATCGAGATTTTAAACTGCTCCTACTGATATATAGTTTAATACTTACACGGGTTAAAATATAAGATAAACGGTTGAACTATTGATCTTTCGTAACACTGGGGACCAAATTTTATGCAGGGAATTTTTAAAATCCCAATGTTAGAAGTTCCAAGAGCATTTCCTCTCTGTGTAATGTAACTATATTGATCAATAATACAATTGTATATATTATTATGTAATCTGCTTGTAATATATTTTAGTTATTTTTATTATAAAAATTCATAAAATAAGTACTATAGATAGCTATTATTTTCTCTTCTCTAGAAATAAAATATTTAAAATTAATTATCTCCTTTTTTTTAATAGGTAAACAATCCTATGTTATTGTCCAAAAAAGAAAAGGAATTATGAGTTGAATAGTAAAAGTAAGTCATATCTTGTATTACAAATAATTAATCTTAATATTTAAATATTAAAACTAACTGAAATCATCATTTAGAATATAGCAATGAACTCCAAACGAATAAAACATATCTTCTAATTTTTACTGTATATACTACTTATAAATTATTTTACTTTTATTATTAGGATTCATAGATATCTTTATATAATAAATTAATTATGTAATCTTCATGTAATATGCTTTAGTTGTTTTCATTATAACAATTCACAGAATAAGTACTATAGATAGTTACTATTTTCTCTTCTCTAGAAATAAAATATTTAAAATTAATTATCTCCTTTTCTTCTTTTTTTAATAGGAAAACAATCCTACGTTATTGTCAAACAAAAAATTAATTATGAGTTGAATAATAAAAGTAAGTCATATCTTGTATTACAAATAATTAATCTTAATATTTAAATATTAAAACGAATTAAAATCAACATTTAGAATATAGCAGTGAACTCCAAACAAATAAACATATTTTCTAATTTTTCCTATATAAACTACTTATAAATTATTTTACTTTTTATTCTTAGGATTCATAGATATCTTTATATAATAAATTAATTATGTAATCTTCATGTAGCATGTTTTAGTAATTTTTATTATAAAAATTCATAGAATAAGTACTATAGATGGCTATTATTTTCTCTTCTCTACAAATAAAATATTTAAAATTAATTATCTCCTTTCTTCTTTTTTTTAAATAGGAAAATAATCCTATGTTATTGCCAAAAAAAAGGAATTATGAGTTGAATAATAAAAGTATGTCATATCTTGTATTACAAATAATTAATATTAATATTTAAATATTAAAACTAATTAAAATTATCTTTTAGAATATAGCAGTAAACTCTAAATGAATAAAACATATCTTCTAATTTTTACTATACCTACTACTTATAAATTATTTTATTTTTTATTGTTAGGATTCATAGATATAATAGCTAAAGTTTTCTACCCTCCACAAAATAATTTAAACGTAGATACTTATTCTTTTTAGGAATGAACTTCATTATTATCTTTCTAATATATGCATAAAAATTGATGTTGATATTTTTAATGTTGAATACACTTTGTTTTATAATTTTGTCTTCAAACAATATTTATTTCTAAATGTGTCAACATTTTCGACTTTATATATAATTTATTGGGTGATCTTTTATTTTTTTAAAATCTAACTATATGATCTATTGGCCTATGAAAATTGTTGAGATAAAAAATAGTTATCGGTGGTACAACAATGGTTAAACTGAAGAAATGGGGTTACGGGAGTTGTGATGTTGAGGCAAGTATGACATTGAATTTTTTTCCCCAAAAAAAAACTAAAAATAATCTAAAGGGTAAGATTCATGTTTTTTTTGGGTCTCAAATAAGCCACAAAGGCAGTACATACTACAAAAACGATGTCTAATTCCGACGGAAAAACCAACGTTCCAAGCACCCAATAGAGCGCAGTAGAATTTCTGATGGAAATACCATTGGAGTCCCACAGAAATTTGAATTTTCGACGGAGTCTCCGACGGAAACTTCTTCCGTCGGAAATTCCGATGGAATTTGAATTTCTGTCGGAATCCGATGGTATTTCCTTCGGAAATTCCGGGCGCGCTTTCTAAATCCTAGATCTGGTTTTTATGTTTCGGTTGGGCATGCGTTGAATTCAATTAAGCTGTTTGGAGAGAGAGACAACGCTGCACAGAGAGAGAAAAAGCAACGAAGAGAGAGAAAGAGGAAGATCCATGGCTGCTGGTGGCCGACGACTAGAAAAAAGAGTCGCCGTCGTTTATAATTCAACGGTAAATTGATTGGTTTTTTCCAATATTTAAAGATTAGTGAAATTGTTGTGTTTTGAAATTATATTAATTTGATGTGTGTTGTTAAATTTTGTGAATTTAATTTTGAAGCGTATTTGTATAGTTTATTTAATTTATTTTGTTTTGTAAAATATGAATGTGGAAAATATGGATGTGAATTATGTTAATTTTTTGATTTGTGAAGTATATTTATTTAGATAAGTGGAATAAAATGTATAAAATATGTATATTTATAAAAATTGTGTAATTATTATAAAATGTTGAAGTATGTCAAGCGTGCATAATGTGTTTTGTTTTAGTAAATGATTTAAGTTTGTTAAGCATGTTTATTTTTTGTTCAGTTTGTTGTATATATTAATTTTTTGTAAGTATGTGAACTATATGTTTTTTTGAGTTATGTTTAATTTTTTGTATGATTTGTTTGATTTGTTAAGTATTTTTATTTTATTTTTTGGTTAACAGTATTTTGTTTTTTTTGGGGTTTGTTTATTTGGATGAAGCATGAAATAAATAGTTTAATTTGTGTTTGATTGTTAATTAGGTTTATTTTGATAAATAAAATAATTATGTTAAATTTATTTTTTTTGTAGCATATATATTTAATTACATTGTTGTATTTTAGGTTTTTGTGAAAATATATTTTCGGAATACGGGAATATAAAATGTGAACTAAATATGAATGTAATTTTTTTAATTAGTGTCATTGGTGAATATAAAATTTATAGTAAATAATTTAATGTTTAATTTAATTTGCAATGTATGTTGATTTGGATAAATGAAATAGTTGTAAGTAGTTAAGCATGTATAATATGTTTTGTTTTGGTAAATGATTTAAGTTTGTCAAGTTTTTTTTTTTTTTTTGGTTCGATTTGTTGTATATATTAATTTTTGGTAAGCATGTGAAGTATATTCTTTTTGAGTTATGTTTAATTTTTTGTATGATTTGTTAAGTATTTGCATTTTATTTTTTGGTTAATAGTGTTTTGTTTGCTTTTTTTTGGGTTTGTTTATTTGGATGAAGTGTGAAATAAAGAGTTTAAATTGTGTTTGATGCTTAATTAGGTTTACCATGATAAATAAAAAAGTTATGTTAAATTTATTTTTTGCAGCATATATGTTTAATTACATTGTTGTATTTTAGGTTTTTGTGTAAATTTATTTTTGGAATATGGGAATATAAAATGTGAACTAAATATGGATGTAATTTTTTTTTATTGGTGTCATTAGGGAATATAAAATTTATAGTAAATAATTTAATCTTTAATTTAATTTACAATATATGTTGATTTGGATAAATGAAATAATTCTAAGTAGTTATCGATTATGGAACAAAAATGTCATTAAAATTTTGTGTGCACAAGTAATTTTTGATTTAAATGGCCATATTTTGAAAGGAAAATTTTGTTTTGGTAAATTATGTTAGTTATGGTTTATTTGTTATGTATTTTAGATGGGGCAAAAAAGAAATAATGTTCAACAATAAAAAAATATATCGCAATTGTTCATGTTCCTATCACAAGTTCAGCGTTGTTTTTTGTCGATTGAAACAGGTTTTTTTTATTATCTTTACCTGTAATTATTTATATGCTTAAACATTGTGTTAATATTCGTACATAAGTTCATTATTGTCTTTCAAATATTGAATTGTATGATGTATAACAATAATTCATTGGTCATTTGTTAAATTAATTTCTAAAAAATATTTATTGAAATTAATTGTAGTATATATAACAATTAAGGCAACCAGATTAGCAACATATGGATGGGCCATTACATCATCAATGGATGTATAAGAGGAGAAATCCTGATGGATATGGGCTTAGAAATGAGTGATTGATGGGAGTAAATATGTTTGATGAATTTGCACAAAATTAGAAGTATAGAATTAATGGAGTTTATAGATGTCCATATGTGAAGTGCAAGAATATGCAGTATTTTACACCTGACGTTGTAAAGTCTTATTTGTATAGAAAGGGGTTTATGAAGAATTATTAGTATTGGACAAGTCATGGGAAAGAAGATAATTCAGAAGTAGGGGTTTGTTCTTTCCTTGCAAAATTCTGCATGGCCTGAAAACTGTTCGACGGATTTTCCGACGGGGTGTTTCCGTCGCAAAAACTGTCGAACGCCGTCGCAAGCCATCCGCAATGCAATCTCTGACAAGCTATTTCCTGACAGGCAGGTGTCTGTCGTAGTTTCCGTCAGAGATGGGATTTTCCGTTGGAATTTCCCAATATTTCCGTTGGAGATTCCGTTGTAGATTCTAAGCATTTTTGTAGTACAATATAATAAGGGGAGGGAGAATCAAACCTGAGACCTAATATACTCAGGACCTCAATGACTAAGATTTATATTGAGAATGATCAACGGTTTATAAGCAATATTGCTTGAGATTTTTGAATTGGAGGGAAGCTTTTTCAACCTCTTATACATCTTTACATTTATTATATAAAGATCTTATTTTTATGGGCGGACAAAAATATGGGTTTACTAAAAAATACAAATAAAAATGGCTAATTATTAAAAAATACAACAATAGTTAACTATAAATGACAAAAATATGGGTTTATCTAAAGTTCAAGACAGTTTTCTATTCAAATAATTATTTGACAACCTAACATTCAAAACACTCATTGAACATAATTCTCAGTAAATTTATCAAATAGCTAAAGTCCATTTTTTCTATCTGCCATGTATCCAAAGATTATGTATGTTTTAATATAATGAGATTTAGAGTAAACGACAATTTGCATAAATTATTGGGATGGTTATGTGAAAATCAGAGGTGAAAAATTGCAGGGATTTCTGCTTATAAGGGCGGAATATAAGGTGACAACCATGACTAAAATCATGTTGACTCTACTTTAGGGAAGAAAACCACCACATTTTATTAAGTAATTTCCTACATCACAAGCATAAGTAAGTAACTCATTGATTAGTAGGATCCCTAAAATAAAAGAGATGAAGTCATGTGGATACTTAAAGAGAAACAATGTACTCAGGCATAGCAAAATAGCCAAAACATATACATATTACTGCATAGCGGATCAAAATCAGTGATTCAAGTGCAAATGCATTATAGAGATGGAGGGGGTTTCATAGAGAGAGAATTGAGGGATGGAGGGGACTACATTTCTCTCAAACATCTGTTCTCTCTCCCTCTCATCAATGTCTCACAAATATTGAATTATAGCCACCGTATAAACTATGTAAACCCTTAACAATGCACAAATATATGACCACATTGTGGAGCTTCAATCCCTAAAGTTATTTAACCACCTTATGAGTGGTTTAGTGTTATTTTCTTCACCTTCTGCCAATGAAGTGAGGGTTCTAATCCCACCAAAGGTATGCAAGGGATGTCTCTTCTCTTACCCATTCTTCCCTTCAATACCTTCTCCATAACGGTGTCCCCATGAGAGACGATCCCCTCTACTGGGCAAGCTTACCACTGTTTATTAAAAAAGGGCATCCTGAAGTCATATTAGTATAGCTCTACAAAAAGGGCATCCTGAAGTCATATTAGTATAGCTCTACATGCTTTATTAACATAATAAAGCATACTGCCCCCAAGAGCATCTTGGTACATGGGCTTGATCTTTTTATTGGATAGTCAATAGTGATTATGAAACTTCAAATGTTCAATTTTGACTGAAATCCTTCAAAATATTGATACATTAATGGGCTGGTGGCAACATATCTCTAGGACATATTTTCAGGATTACTTTACATTACATATCCAAAATATAAATTATTATAAATATATTGACAAAACGTATACCAAATTGACTTACAATGAAGAAACTCACCATGCTAATAAGGGATCTTGCGGATAAAAATCAAAATTAATTGAGCTACCTTTAGGATAAATATTGTTGGTGTGAATCTAATTTCTCAAAAATAATAAGCTAACATTGCTCAATTGGAGGCTACAAAATCTTTGAACCAATCAGCTTTTTTTTATTCTCATATGCTAATTATTCTCATATCCCCTTCCCCCCCAAAGGGAAAAAACCTTATGGTCTTTGTTGCTTATTCTCTTTTCACATGAAGAAAATAACATCTTATAGATAGAACATCTGACCATTTTTTATGGGGTTACTTTAGATCTCAACTTTTTTCCTACCAAGAGCAGAACTGACAATAATTAACTGTAACTAAAATAATAAAATTTAAAATTTCTTATGCTATAAAATGGAATTTACTGCAAGAACAAATATATAATTAAAATAAATAATTGAACTTATACCTTAACCAAAGTCAATTCCTACAATCGCTCGATACAAACTTCGATTACTCCCAGTCCTGATCAAATCTCATCTTTCCTACTACCAAGGGTGGAAAATTGGCAAAGGATTAAGTGTAAATATACAATGTTCAGTATACAAATATTAAAATAAGTGCATAAACTTTTACCTTAATCAAATTGACTTCCTCCCATCATCTATCTACAATCTTCAATCACTTGTGGGTGCTGACCATGCAAGCGAGCATAGCAAGCACCAAATGAAGTTATTCAGAGGAAGCGAATCTCCAAAATACAAACCCAAACAAAATTATAAGAATATAAATGTATTACTACATTATGAAAGATAATTAAAATTATTTAAACCCTTCCACTAAAGACAAAAACACAAAAAACAATGAGACCAATCGCATTCAAATCTAAATAAAGAGGGAGAAAGCATTTTAGAATCACAATTTTGATTGTTCTGCTTGATTTGTTGGTCAAACAAATCACTACTGCATCTTCCTCACTCTTAACTCATCTTCTCCTGCTACTCAAATCCCAAAAAAAAAAAAAAAATCATATTTTTTGGGAAAGTTCCTTCAATTGTAATAGAACAACTACATAGAAATTATGGTGCACGCGATTATATTGAAAGGGACGAAATCAGCGGTTATATAATGAATTGAGCCGTGGAGGTTATATTGGGAACTATTAGGTAGTCACAAAGAAGTACGTGACGGTTTATAATTCTAGATTCTTGCTGGATTTCTGTTTAACTTTATTATATTATCATTCTCAGTTAAAAAAAGAATATATTATCATTTGTCTCTTTAAATTTTGGGGGAAGACAAAGAGAGCATTATCAAGTGGCAAACGTTCTTGGACGAGGAGTTTTTTTCCTTCTAAAACAGAATTAAAAAAAGTAAGTGAGGCAGTTGAGTATTTAATCAATGACTGAGATCTGCTTCGCAAAACAATCAATGATATTAAAGGTTGGGATCTCATACCTGTTTATTATCCTTTTTGGCTAAGTATTGAAAACTTTATGCTTTTTGTTGGTTATCTAACGTCTTTAAGATATATTGTAATCTAATCTTACTTGATAGTTTCCTATTCAAATAATCTAAAGGCTGAGATTTTTGTTACAAAATGATCAACGATTTATAGGCACTATTGTTTGAGATTTTAGAATTGGAGAAGGGAAGCTTTCTCAACCTCTTATACATCTTTACATTTATTATATAAAGATTACTAAAAGCTACATATATTAAAATATCATTAATCCTTTGCAAATCATAAGGATAAATTAAGTGCTAATAGGTTATGAGAATAGAGCTTCCCCAAAAAAAAAAAAAAAACCCATTTGTGTCTAGTAGGGGCGGAATAAAAAAATCTGTACCTACCTAGAATCCTTAAAATTCATCCTAGCGGGTATGGGCATGGGTATAGGTGATGAAAATTAAAAAAAAAAAATATGGGTATGGGGCCGCTATTGCTAAAATGGGTGTGGGTATGGGTAAGGGTATGGTTATTGGTCCTACTCGCCCAATATAAAACGTGTATTCGTTCATTTAAAGCAATAATTTGTTGCTTGTAATTTAACATTTTGCTAGTTTTTTTCAGATGTATGGTATTCAAGATTTCGGTGAGACGGTGTGTCAAAAACTGTAAGTGTCAAGTGCTAATTTATTACTTTGATTGACACTTTTAGTTGTATCCGACGTGATATGGTTTGTTATTGGAAGTTTGATCTTAATATGCCATATTGGCTATTTGATGCAAAGTATGGGTACAAAATGGGTTTAATATTTTTTTACATATACTCGAATAGAATCTGTATACCCGCTATACCCAGTGTATATGGGTATGAATATAACTTTACAATACTTATAGTGGGCATGAATATGAATATGAGTATTAATTTTGAAAATAAGTATCGATAAGGATACAGCTAAATCTATCCCATACTTTTACAGCCCATAAAATCTAGTACTGTGCGAGTAGAAACTTTTTCGCCCTCACTACATTCACGGTAATATGTGGTAAAAAGCCATCAACTTGTTTTCAAGAGACGTGAAAAATGAAACTCTTAAACCCTGTTTGGACCTTGGAAAATAAGGTGGAAAGAAAGTTAAAAGGAAAAAAAATGAGGAGGAAAAAAATGAGAAGGAAAGTCATTTTCTTTCTCTTGTTTGGATTAGAGAAAAAATACAAGAAAAAAAATAACTTTCTACCAAACTTTTTTTTCTTTGTTTGGACTTGAGAAAATGAATAAAAGCAAAGAAAAATATATCTTGTAAGATTAAAATGTGATCTCAAAGTTGCCATTTACTAGCCAATGCCAATGGAACTCCTCAAAATAACACCATAAAAAATAGAGGAGACATACAATTCGGTTACCTCTCAAACTTTCTCATTCCAACGCAAAATAGAGAAGACATACAATTCAAAAGTTTACAAGAGTCCATAGAAATTTACAACTTCAAATCAAATTATCCATACAATTCGAAGTTGTACTCGAAAATAACAAAAACATAAACAGAACCAATAACATCAACGAGTTGAGAGCAATGAGAGCTCCAACTTTTCGAAATCTCAAGCTACTCCAAGAACTCATTGCCAAATTTGACTTTTAACCACAACTCATGACGAGTAACTGGGCAAGCAAGAAACGCTCTAGCTGAGTTAGGGTCTGCTGAAAGAGCTTGATAGACCTTCATTTGTGACATCTCACTTAAACCTTCAACCTATAAACATAACATCAAAAACAGAATCAGACGGAGCATACAACAGAATAAAAGTTCCAAAAGGTGTGCAGTTTACATTCCTCTTTTCCCTACATACTACATTCTCAGGGATATTGTACGACAGGAAATGAGAAACTCCCATAAACAGCCATAACCCAAATTGTCCTGATCTCAAACTAGTTCACAAAATGTATCTCCAACAGTTAGGGCTGTTAACGTCTGACCCGACACGATAACCCAATCTGAACCCGACCCGAATTTACAGAGAGAAACACGAACCCGACCCTAACCGAACTGATTTCGACCCGAAGTCGACACGATTTGACCGTTTAGTGTGAAAACTTGTTATTTTTAAGTTTTGAGCAAATCTAAGCTATTTTCAAGGTCGAGACGAAACTGACTCGTTTATTAAATGGGTCGACCCGACCCAACCCATTTGACAACCCTACCAACAGCCAGCAAATTATTGTGCTCGTAGATTACAGAGTACAACATTCTAAGGTGTCAAGTAACGTATGACGTGGCTGCCTAGTGCCTAGGTCACCTTATGAAGCAGGGCAAAGCAGAACCATTATACATCATACAAGAATTGCCATTCCGAACAACCCACCTCTTATCCCATTTGCTTTCAGTTCTCATGATGTAGAGAAAGCAGAGTACTGACGGCTTCAGAGTATTGGTCTATTTTACCAATAGTAAACAGAATTCACTATTACGAGGAGCTTCTGCCATAAAGGTAGTACAACATAACACAACAGTAGCACTTCCAACTGAAGGAAAGCACGAGGTAGAAACGAATAGATCAAAGAAACTTTGCCAGAACACTGATGAATAAAAAAAAGGATGGAATTCAGATGGAGCTATTACCTTTGTAATTTTATCATAAAGTTGCTCTCATTGTAATTTCTTGAGTTGCCTTTCTCAAGAGCCATTGCTACCGCATCCATACCCGATCTAAGGGATCTCAACTCCTCACACATGAACTCTATTGCCTTATTCTTTGATTTCTTGGTCTCCACTTGGTCTTTCGAGGGAATTGCATATGAAGATTCTTCATTAGTAAGAATCGGAGGAGCATCCTCACTTGAACTTACCGCTTCTCTTGCCCACTGACGCTGCCTTTCTTTTGGCCCAGCTGCATTACTTCCAGTTGCTCTCTCTTTCCCAAAGAGAAGGTCCAACTTATAAAAATTTGGCGCACATTTGTAACAAAAAGTTTTTGCATCTGGATTTGGTTACACAAAATAATAAAACTAAAAATTACAATTTCATCAAGAGTATGAAACTTGAAAGGAATCCTCATATTTTCATACCATAAGATAGGTTTGCCACACTTCTGGGGGTGCCTCTATCATTTGAGTAGACTAGTTGTAACCAAAACCACTCTGGGATAGAACGTTTTGAGCATCAGTATGCCTTTTTTTTTTAATGTTTTTAGCCTATTTTTCACATTTCAAACTGAAAAACCTAACTTCCTAAATTTGGAGCCCACTAATTTGGCAACACTTATAAAAGCAGTGCTCGTAAATGTGCTGCCCATTTTCTACCCTTTCTTCGTTTGTTCTAACAAAGCATCAACCAAGACTTGATCCATCTCATCAGACCAAGTCAAGTTCTTCTTTCTAGTTACGATGCTTCCATCCTCCTTAAGCTCACACTCATCCTACATGACCAAATCAGAAAACACCATTAAAAAATAGAAAAGAACAAATCAGAAAATAGCAAATAGTTGTGCAAATCAGAAAACAGCAAATAGTTGTGCAATATGCACAGAAAACAGCAAACAGCACCATAAAACAGCACCAGAAAGCAATCTGTACATGAAAATGAACCACGTACCTATTATTCGGGACATTAATATAGTCCATCCACATAGCATTAGCTAAGCTATCTCTGAATTCCTCCATTTCTCGACTCTCACTTGTTGAGTTTGAAAGACGACCACCATACGATTTATTAGAACTAGGTAATTCACGATCAACCTCTTCTATAAGCTCCCTATCTGGATCAACACCCATCAAATAGTTGTGCAATATGCACGCAGCAAGCACAATATCCGCTTGTGTGTGTACGGAGTAGAATGGCTCATTTCCGCTGCCTAACATTACAAACCTCTTCTTTAAAATGCCAAAGGCCCTTTCTATTGCATTTCAAAGAGAAGAATGGCTATGGTTGAATATTGCTCTAGCATTTTGGGGAGCAAGCACGCCATATTCTTTGAAATGGCAACGAGTTTTTCTATAGGGAGTTAAGAACCCACGTCTCAATTGATACCCCAAATCAACTAGGTAGTACTTTCCATTAGGAACTTCTAGCCTATCAATTCTATTTTCTAAAGCACTATTTAGAACTCTCGAATCAGAAGCAGAAACTTGGCAACCCGATAATACATAAGTGAACTTCAAATCAAGCCCACAAGTTGCAAGAACATTGATGGTGGGGTATTGCTTTCGTCCTCGATATCTCTGAACCACGTCACTCGGCACTTTTACACGAAAATGTGAACAAGCAATCACACCAACACAATCCTAGCCAAAAAAATTACTAAATTTATTAGAATCTTATTTTAGAATAAAAGTAATTATAGAATGAGCATTACTCATTTTTTCACATTTACCTTGAAATAAGGAAAGAACCTCAGGCTGTTTGTAATCTCAGGAGGGCATTCAGAACCATTTGGTTGCTTTAAAAATATTGACTCTAAAGAAATAATGGCCTTCAAGACATTGTGAAAGTGTCAACTCACTGTTTCCTTCGAGTGACAATAATCTAACTTTATAGAATAATTTCTCCTATTATGTCCAATAGTATTGAGAAACTTGGCGACCTGTTCTTCAAATGTGCTAAAACAGGTATCTCTCAATCTCCTTGAATTGCATAATATGCAAACTAATCTAGCAAAGGCATCCTTTCCCATGTGAAGCTCATTGCGACAATCTTGCTCCTCTTTTTGTGTAAGCCTACTCAAGTGAAATTGACGACGAATATCCCCTTCACCATTCTTGGAAAGTGGCCTATCAACATGACCTTTAAGACATGTAACATATGTTACTAGACTAGCCGCACATGCACCATAAACAACAATGCTAGCCGCTGCCCATTTTCTAAGCTTCTCCCACTCATCTACCTATAGAAACAATAACATACATGATGGTTATGTTTCATTCTAATTAATTACAAAGTCAATTACCAAACAAGCTAATAAAATCAGTAACAATTAATTAAAACTATTCGTATTTATATCATATCAGAGTGTCCTTGGGTTCATCAGAAATATTCACTTTGAGTATTCCTGGTAACAATGAGTAGTTGAACTTCATGCCACCTAGCCCTTAGGCCCAAGCAACAACCATAAAAGCTAAGCACAGAATACAATAAGGATACTTGCTAATGTAAAAACTAGGATTGCAAGGTTTTTTAACTTTTTAAAATGCAAACTTAGCTCTGGCAGAGCTGTACAGGCAATTTTCATGTCGGTAACTTATGCTGCTGAGCTTGTGCTTTGCCTCTTAGATGTTATTCTTGTACTAAAATAACCACAGATGAGGGTAAGCAAGGGGAAAAGCTTGCACCAAATGAAAACAGAGAGAAGACGGCACGCCTTCACAGATAAGGTTTATAACACTACCACATAAGCAAGAGAGGTTTATAACTAAATAAGGGAGAAACAAGATGGCAACAGAAAATACAAGTATGCACATAGAAAGAAGGCAAGCCTTCACATCTTGAACGTCATTTGATTAGAGAATAGAAGAGATCAATATCATATTGCATGCTTAATCATAGGAATGGATGATTCATTAGAGGTTGAAAATTGTATCAGAGGCTGAAAATTGTTAACCAAAATTAGAATCTGATCTCGTAACTCATAATATTACCTCATATTCTTCATTGACATTATCTTGTGGATTAGACAAACTCCTCCAGGGCTTGAAAATTGCATCTTGCTCTTTGATGTCATCCCCAAGCTAAGACGATTCAACTGCTGGGCGCTTCAAATTTCTTCTCATGGATGATTCATCAGAGGCTGAACGCTCCATGGATAAGCCAGTGGGCACTTTAGGGCGATTGGCGTGTGGTAGTGAAGTTTTTCTTGGCTTGTTCGATGCCATGGACTACTCAATCTGCCAAGAACAAATTAGCCAAAGCTGCCTGCTCAAAGAAAACTCATGTTAGAAAATCATAAACTAAGCAATTTCCTTCAGTTGAACATAATGAAATACATTATAAATTGCAAGAAATAAACAAATCAAGCATAAAATTGTCATTTCTGTACTTCAATATACCAAAGCATAAAACCCCATGTCAGAAAAAAACATAAATTCAGCAACTTTCTTTTCTTGCCCATAACAAAATACATCATCGATTGCAAGAGAGAAACAAATTAAGGAAATGCACCAAGTGGGATTTTCCCTGATTCTGAAGATCCCTAAGCTCTTCACTCTAGAGGGGTATTCCTAAACAGCACTCAATCCCAACCCCAGTTGAAACCTAAACCTAACTGAATGAAACCCATCCACTAGCAAGAGAACGAGAAAGAGAGAGAGAGAGAGAGAGAGAGAGAGAGAGAGAGAGAGAGAGATAGAGAGTTACCGGATCAAGCGTAGAAAGCGTCGTCAGAGCAGCCAGAGGGTCACCGAAAAGAGAGAGAGCGAGGAGGAGACCGAGAATATGAGCGTTGTGAGGAGAGAGAGAAAGCGAGGGGTCACGAGGGGGGGAGCTATCGGGCCAGAGTTAAAAGATTTTCCACCACTTTTCCTCACATATTTTGGAGGAAAATATATGATACTATATGTCCATAATTTTTTTTGTATTTTTCCTAATGATTTTTTTTTTCCATTCATTTTTCCTCACTCCAAATATGAGAAAATTTTTACTTTTCCATATTTTTTTCTTTCCATGCTACTGTCTTAGGTCCAAACACACCCTTAAGCGTAAGCCCCTATCCCCCGGGGCGCTACTAACTACAATGAAGTAATAATGTACATGATATGTAAAGTTAATTAGGAGTATACAAATATCATTTGACAATTTACTATTGTGAAAATTTTCAGTATTTATGTTGTCAATATTATACGTTCACTGAAGGGTTGATAGAGCAATAATGCATCAATAGATCATTTAAATGAAAAAATAAAAGAATTGAAGAAAGAAAAAAGAAGCAAGATAATGTTTGTTTTATTGTGAGGCATGCTAATTTCACGGTGGTCTATTGTTGGGTGGATTATTTTATTTTGTTAATTTAGGACGTGAATCGGTGGTCATATGCTAGCTGAACGTATTTTATTAATTCAAAAAAATAAAATTTTATTAATTGAACTAATTATTGTATTATTTTATTACTTCTTTGAAACGTATTAATGATCCAAAAAAACGTTTGCAACATGTTGATATAGAAAGTAACCGCAAGTGCATGGCGTGTAACTCGTAGTATAGTCCGGAGAAATACGGGTCATCCCACGAAGATGATAGTGTTAAATATTACTTGCTTGATTATTAGCTCACTAATTAAATCTTAACGACCCAACTTGATGTAACACTAACAACTAAATTTAAAATCAAGACAGGCCAACACGAACTAAGAAAAGAAAATAATGAAATGACTTCGACATACTAAGCAAATGAGCCTATCCTAGCAGCCAAAATTAAGCTAATAAATTACTAAGACACATTAACACAACCTGCTATATGAATTCATGCTAAACAAAGTAATTTGCGATGGAGTCACGTGATGCCAAAAGAAATAATAAACTAGGTAAAATAAAACTGTCTAAATTGAAATTAATGCAACTAAAAACAAATGACACAAATCACTATGCAATTGGACGAATAAAATGAACAACCAAAAAAAAAAACTTGCTTTTGGCAATCTACAACAAAGTAAAAGAAAGCCCACTTATCAAAGCAAACAAGGAATCAGACTTGATAAATGAAAGGAAAGGGGGGGTTGTCTCTGAGTGATTTACGAAGGAAGCCAAGCAAAAGGAAAAAGAAACTAAATTAAATTAACAAAAGTGAGAGAAGCTAGAAGCTAGACCCGATATAACTAAAGCAGAGCAATGAAACCAAATAAAGACTGAGTGTGAGACACAAAGGAGGACAATGGACAACTATTGGACAAAATTTGTAAATATAATTCAACCCAATCACGAAAATTCCAGAAATAAGCAGAAAATAGAGGTATTTAATCAAATTGAACTAAATCGAGAGTTGCAAAAATGGTAGTTGAGAAAATGGAGGACAGGAAACATGCATTGAAGGAAAGCTTGATTACAGTTGAACTCTTCGTAATGAACTAATTATTGAACAAAAACTGATGCCCTTAGCTTCTCCCAAAATCCTTATTTATACAAAAATTGCAGCCCTAATCAACCCCTAACTCCCACAATATCTGGCACAAAATCTGAACATTCTTCTGGATCATCGTTACCCACGATTGTTCTTCTGAAGTGGAGTTATCTTGAGTCTTTCAACCTCATTTCAGGGCTCACGTTCAGCAAAAATTTAGGGGCTATTACTGAGTCTTCTTGAGAGATCCACTCCAGAAAAATCCGTGTAGTTAATGGGCTGATGGTAAGGAACGGTGATGTAGAAAAAGGAAGGAGCTGATTTCATGGCTGTGCAGAGAAGATGGAGGGGTTGCTTTGTAGGTTGGTTGAAGAGATAGTGGGCACCCGAAAAATCTGGGTTGTGAAGATCTGGTGGTTGAGGCTGGACCGTTCAAACAGAGAGAGAGAGAGAGAGAGAGAGAGAGAGAGAGAGAGAGAGAGGAGGCATGAAGGTAATGAAGTTGAAGAATGAAGAAACGAAAGGGGGTTTTTCAGGGGCCTGAGGACCAAGAATCAGGAGATAGAAAATGAAAAGGGGGGAAGCTATGAAGCACGTGCCCAACACGTTGGCTGGGGTTTTTATTTTCAAAATATTTTTTTTATTTGTTGATGGATAAAAAAAAGTCGGGCTAGTTCTTGGGTTGTTGCTTCAATCCTTATTTCATGGCCCAAAATTTCATTTTCTAACAATTTCTTTATGTTTTCTGCCTTTTTCTGTAAAATAAACAAAACACAAGTAAAAATTTTTTTATTTTGAGCATAAAATCATAGGTTAAGGGGGACAAAATTGTATGATTTTTGAGCTAAACAAATACCCCTACATCAAGATTTTGCTCGTCCTTGAGTAAAATAGTTAAACTACCTAGAAAGAAACGTAAAATAAGGAAAAGAAAATCCTAACTCACTTTCATAGGAATCACAGTTGCATTTAGCGTACGCAACAAGCCCTTTAAACCCCTAGGTTCCCCCTAGTAGACGAGTAAGATCTCATGAGGGCTTGCAGAAGATATACCTACAAAATATTAAAATGAAAAAAGAAAAGA
Organism: Carnegiea gigantea; assembly: GCA_029747015.1. Taxonomy (NCBI): domain Eukaryota; kingdom Viridiplantae; phylum Streptophyta; class Magnoliopsida; order Caryophyllales; family Cactaceae; genus Carnegiea; species Carnegiea gigantea. The sequence goes on along the minus strand of JAKOGI010000540.1, from coordinate 209,668 downwards.
AGAAAAAAAAAGAACAAACAATAATAAAATCTTTTTGGATTTTTTTTTCAAGCTTTATATACATGTATAAAGGGAAACGATATACACATTCTGACCAGATATATTACTCTTAAAACCAAGGTATTAGTCTGTATATGAATAAGATGTACACTCTAAAACTTTAGGTCCTCATGGATCGCATCTGTACTCCAATGTTTCACCCCACAAACCAGCATAATAATGTATCCACCCTAGTGCATGGTATGTGAGTGTACTATCACCTTGAGAGTTAGGCGAACCATAGTTTGACTCTCCCACTTAACTAACTTATTAACTCATTGATATGAGAAGCAAGTTTATCCAGTAGCAATATTTCTTTAAAGTGTAGCACCCAGTAGCGCATGCCTCAAAGGGTACTTGTCATTCCCAACTTTATGACTCTCCCCTTTTTTTTTTGTTTTTTTTGAATGCAAATTCAGAGCAAAGACAAAAATAAATGTACAAAAACAAGTGGAAGAGTCAATTATGAAAGCCTAAGACTGTAAGACAATGGTGATGTACATAACAAGGATTGGATTCACAATTATAGTGCAGTAATGAGGTTAGAGCTGGGGTACATAATGTCACAATTAGGATTAAATTTTTATACTGTACATCCTACCTGTATACAAGCTAATATTAAGCTCTAAGGGATCAAGCTATCCAAAAATGTGCACATTCCCCAAAAATAAAACAAAAACGTGTAACAAAAATAAAAGAAAATCTTTTTTTTGGGTTTTTTTAAAATAATAATAATAATAAAATCTACAAAGTCTACACCCCCTCACTTAAATAATGCAATGTCTCTATTGCATGCAAAAATATTAAAATGAAGCACAACATAAATTAAAAAAAAACAAAGAAAGGAAAATAAGAGGAAAAAAGATATACAAAATGAGATTTATACAAAGGAACAATAGTGCCAGGTTGAATGCTGGATGCATCCAAAGTAATCTCCATATCGTCAGTCTTTGTATTCAGGTTCGTAGAGGATTAGACACTCTACTTCTCTCTCATCTGCAGGTAGCTCCAGAAATGGTTTCAACCTTTGTCCATTCATCTTGAAATGTGTACATCTCGTGGGGTCCTGTATCTCGATAGCACCATGTGGGAAAACATGAGAAATAATAAAAGAACCAGTCTAACGAGACCTCAATTTAACTGGAAAAAGGTAAAGTCTGGAGTCATAGAGTAACACCTTCTGACCTGGGAAGAACTCTTTCCTGTGAATATGTCTGTCATGAAATAATTTCGCTCTCTCCTTGTGCATCATGGAGTTCTCATAGGCCTAAGCTCTGATCTCTTCCAACTCACTCAACTATAACTTCCTTTCTACCCTAGCCGCCTCTAAGTCAAGGTTCAAAGTTTTTATAGTCCACATAGCCCGATGCTCAAGTTCAACTGGAAGATGACAAGGCTTATCAAAGATAACCATGAAAGGAGGCATGCCTAAAGGGGTCTTAAAAACCGTCCTATAAGCCCAAAGAGCATCAATGAGCTTATCTATCCTATCCTTACGATTTCTACTCACAGTCTTTTCTAAAATCTGCTTAATTTGTCTATTAGAAACCTCAACCTGGCCACTAGTCTGGGGATGATAGGCAGTGGCTAAATAATGAATTATTGAGTACTTCTTTAACAATGAATCAAAACAACGATTGTCGAAATGAGTACCCCGGTCACTAATAATAGCCCTTGGCATACCATACATGGAGAAAATATTTTTCCTAAGGAACTTAACAATGACTCTAGCCTCAGTTGTCCTGGTTGGCATAGCCTCAACCTACTTAGACACATAGTCTACAGTAAGGAGAATATATTCATTCCCAAAAGACGATGGAAATGGTCCCATAAAATCAATCCCCCGAACATCAAAAAGCTCAATAATAATTATAGGGTTAAGGGGTATCATATCTCTCCTACTAATTTTTCCAAACTGTTGACACTTAGAGCAGCTCTTACAATACAAGCGGGCATCTTTAAATAGGGTAGGCCAATATAAACCATACTAAAGAACTTTGGCAGCTATTTTCTTCCCACTAAAATCTCCCCCAGATGCTTGATCATGACAAAAGGAAAGGACACTTCTAATCTCATTATCAGGGATACACCTTCTAAAAATCTGATCAAAACAATATTTGAATAAATAAGGGTCATCCCAATAGAAAAAATTTCACCAGATAAAAGAATTTGTCTTTATCGTGTTTACTCCAACCGAGGGGTATCTCACCAGTCACTAAGTAGTTGACAATATCAGCGTACCATGATTCAGATTGAACCATAAGTAGCTGCTCATCTGGGAAGCACTTAGATATGGTGGAGTTGCTCTCTTTTTGTAAAATGATCCGAGATAGATGGTGAGTAACCAGGTTCTCAGAACCCTTTCTATCATGAATCTCACAATCAAATTCCTGTAAGAGTAAAATCCACCTAAGCAATCTTGGTTTTGCATCCTTCTTGGAGAATAGATGCTTTAGTGCAGCATGATCAGTATGAACTATCATATGGGATCCAATCAAGTAGGGCCGAAATTTTTCAAAACCAAACACAACAGCCAAAAACTCTTTTTCAGTTACGATGTAGTTCAATGGGCCTAATTCAAAGTATGACTCGCATGATATATGACGTGAGGTTTTCTGTCTACACGTTATCCTACGACAATCCCTACAGCATAATCAGAAGCATCACACATCTATTCAAAGGGCTCTCCCTAGAGAGGAGGGTATAGGATAGGGGTAGAAGTCAGGGCTTCCTTTAGCCTATTAAATGCTTTTAAACGCTCCTTAGAGAAGCGAAAAGACACATCTTTGGCTAAAAGGTTAGTCAAAGGCTTGGTAATTTTACTGAAATCCTAGATAAACCGTCTATAGAATCCTACATGCCTAAAAATGACCTAATGTCCTTCACACAAGTTTGAGGGGGAAGATTAGCAATGAAATCAATTTTGCTTTATCAGCCTCAATCTCATCATGTGAAATTACATGCCCCAAAATAATTTCCCTCTTTACCATAAAATGGCATTTTTTCCAGTTCAGAGTCAAAATTTTCTCCCTACATCTTTATAAAACTTTTGTTAGAATGCTAATCAGTCATCAAACGAGGAACCAACCATAGAAAAATTATCCATAAACACCTCAATGCTTTGCTCAATCATGTCAGAAAATATAGAAATTATGCAACGCTGAAAAGTAGCAGGAGCATTACAAAGATCAAATGGCATTCTCCTAAAGGCAAAAGTACCAAAGGGGCATGTGAAAGTGGTCTTGTCCTGGTCCTTAGGTGCTATGGAGACTTGGGTGTAGCCAGAATACCCATCCAAAAAGCATTAGTAACTATGTCTAGCTAACCTCTCAAGCATCTGGTTCATAAAAGGCAAAGGAAAGTAGTCTTTCCTAGTGGCTGCATTCAGTTTCCTATAGTCAATACATACACGCCACCCGGACTGGACTCGGGTAGGGACTAACTCATCCTTATCGTTCCTAATTACGGTAATACCAGTCTTCTTAGGAACGACTTGAATTGGGCCGACCCACTCACTATCAAAAATTGCGTAGATTATCCCAGATCTAACCACTTAACAACCTCTTTTTTGATGACTTCTTGCAGGGTAGGGTTTAGACGTCTTTGGTGGTCTCTATAAGGTTTACCACTCTCCTTAAGATGAATTCTATGTTGCACAATAGAGGGGCTAATACCTTTAATGTCACCTGAAGTCCACCCTATGGCCTCTTTGTTTTCCATAAGTACTTTCAACAATTTATTCTCTTGGTCCTCAATCAGCTCAATTGCAATAATCACAGGAAAAGTCTCATTATGACCCAAAAAGACATACTTAAGGGAATCAGGCAAAGGGTTCAATGCCAATGCTGGATCAAGAGTATGTTAAAAAGAAGGGAAATAAGAAGAATCAGGGAAGAGCGGATCAATCCAGTATCATTTTCAATCAAATCGTCAGCACATGAGTCATCACGAGCGTACACATCAAGTCAATTAACAGCATCAAACTCATCAAAAATAGCAAGTTGTCTCTGCAAATTAAAAATATTTAGCTCAAAAGTCATATTTTCAAAAGACAACTTCAGCATACCATTCTTACAATTGATAAAAGCATTTGAAGTAGGTAGGAAAGGTCGACCAAGAATGACAGGTATTTGGGTTTCAAAGTTAGCAACAGACTCAGTTTCCAGAACAACAAAATCCACAGGATATATGAACTCACCCACTTTAATTAAAACATCCTCGACTATTCTCTTAGGAGCTTTAGTGTAGTGGTTGGCTAACTGGAGAATCATTCTAGTGGGTTTTAACTCTCCCAATCCCAGCCTCTCATACACCGATTATGGAAGAAAATTAACACTGGCTCGTAAATCCAACAATGCTCTATGGATGTCTGGTCCCGTATCACAATGGAAATGGTGGGGCAACTGAGGTCTTTGTACTGGCTAGGATCTGGCTTAGATAATTAAGCTCACATATGAGGCTAAGAAAGCCTTCTTTGGGACATTGGTCGCTCTTTTAGGGGTGCACAACTCTTTCAAAAATTTGGCATACAGAGGCATTTCTGGATAGTATCTAGAAGGAGAATGTTGATTTTGACTTGAGAGAAGGTCCCTCTAATCTTATCAACATGGGTCTGGTCCTTCTTGTTCCTTAGCCTATTCGGAAAGAGTGCAGTGGGTTTATGAAGCCGCTCAATAGTCGAAGGTTGAGATGTATCATCCTCCTTCTTGGACTCATCTTGCTTAGTCTCCTCAGGGTCAACTAAGTCAATAGGTCAGGAAGGGGAAGGGTAAATTAGGGTGCGGTAGGACACTTGGATAAGCATCCACCTTGACACATAGACTCTAGCATGGTCCTAATTTGTTGATCCAGACCCTCGTACACAATTTGACATAAACACCACTGTTCAAGACCATGTTGGGGACACTAAGCTAACAAGTTGTTAAATCTTTCTATGTACCTCCAAAAAGGTATCAAACTGAATAAACTGATTTATTTCATTCCTTAGTTTAACGGTTTTGCCATTAGAAAAATATTTTCACAAGAAAACTTTAACGAAATCATTCTAATTCGAAATAGAATCAGCAGGCAAACTATACATCCCTCTCTTGGCATTATCTTTTAAAGCAAAAGGAACGAATCTCAGTTTAACGACAATAGTATTCACATTATGAAAATGTATCATACTGCATACTTCTTCAAATTCAGTTAAAATAAATAAGCATCTTCAAGTCAATGAATTTAGAAAGAATCTGAATGTAATGTGGTTTCAGTTTCAGCTTCACATTAGTACCTAAAGCGGCTAGACTAAAACATGAAGGTAAGGTTGAACGCTGAGGGTAAAATATCTCATTCAAGGCCTTTTGGGTTCTTTCTTGTCCAGCCATTTTTTCAAGTTCAGGTTCGATCCTAATCAGTCTTCTTCTTTTTGGCTCCCTAACTCAAATAATCATGCAAATCCCACACCCCAATCGTATTTTTGGTCTTCTTTTTTTGACAAGAAATAAAATAAATAAAAGTGATCTAAATAAAAACTGCTCAAATAAAGAGAATAAACAATAAATAAAAACTAATAATAAATAAAATAAAACATAGAAACTAATAAAAGACACAGATCTTGACAAAAATAGCAAAGTACTAAAAAGTGGTTGATTGAATACGTACCATCTCCGGCAACAGCGTTAAAAACTTGTTGATATAGAAAGTAACCGCAAGCGCACGACTTCTAACTCGTAGTATAGTTCGGTGAAATACGGATCGTTCCATGAAGATGATAATATTAAATATTACCACTTTGGCTTGCTTGATTATTAGCTTACTAATTAAATCTTAAGATAATAGTGACTCTACTTTATGTAACATTAACAACAAAATTTAAAACTAAGATAAGACAACACAACCTAAGAAAAGAAAACAATGAAATGACTTGGACACACTAAGCAAATGAGCCTATCCTAGGTGGCCAAAATTAAGCTAATAGAGTCCTAAGACACATTAACATAACCTGCTATATGAATTCATGCTAAACAAAATAATTTGCAACGGATGCACGTGATGCCCAAAGAAATAATAAACTAGGTAAAAAAAACCTATCTAAATTGAAATTAAAGCAACTAAAAACAAATGGCACAAATCACTATGCAATTGGTGGAATAAAATAAACAATAAAAAAACTTGCTTCTGGTAATCTACAGCAAAGCAAAAGAAAGCCCACTTATCAAAGCAAACAAGGAATTAGACTTAATAAATGAAAGGAAAGGGGGGTTGTCCCTGAGTGATTTACGAAGGATGCCAAGAAAAGGAAAAAGAAACTAACTTAATTTAACAAAAGTGAGAGAAGCTAGAAGTTAGACCCGATATAACTAAAGCAGAGCAATGAAACCAAATAAAGACAGAGTGTGAGACACAAAGGAGGACAATGGACAACTATTGGACAAACTTTACTAATATAATTCAACCCAGTCACAAAATTCTAGAAATAAGCAGAAAGTGGAGGGAATTAATCAAATTGAACTAAATCGAAGGCTGCAAAAATGGTAGCTAAGAAAATGGAGGATGAGAAAATGTGTTGAAGGAAAGCTTGATTACAATTGAACTATTGCTAATGAACTGATTGCTGAACAAAAATTGATGCCCTTAGCTTCTCCCATAATCCCTATTTATACAAAAATTGTAGCCCTAATAAACCCCTAACTCCCACAAAAACTGGTACAAAATCTGAACATTCTTTTGGATCATCGTTACCCACGATTATTCTTCTGAAGTAAAGTTATCTTTCCACCTCATTTCAGCGCTTACGTTCAGCAAAAATTTAGGGCTATTACTGAGTCTTCTTAAGAGATCGGCTCCAGAAAAACCCAGGTAGTTAATAGGCTGATGGTGAGGAACGGTGATGGACAAAAAGGAGGGAGCTGGCTTTATGGCTATGTGGAGAAGATGGAGGGGTTGTTTTCTAGGTTAGTTGAAGAGATACTGGGCACCCGAAAAGTCTGGGTGGTGAAGATCTGGTGGTTGAGGCTGGAGCGTTTGAATAGAGAAAGAGAGAGAGAGAGAGAGAGAGAGAGAGAGAGAGAGAGAGGAGGCATGGAGGTGATGAAGTTGAAGAATGAAGAAAGGGAAGGGGTTTTTCAGGGGCCTGAGGACCGAGAATTAGGAGACAGAAAATGAAAAGGGGGGAAGGCTATGAAGCACGTGCCCAGCACGTTGGCTGGGGTTTTCATTTTCAAAATATTTTTTTTTGTTTGTTGATGGATAAAAAAAAGTTGGGCTGTTTCTTGGGTTGTTGCCTCAATCCTTATTTCATGGCCTAAAATTTCATTTTTCAATAATTTCTCTAGGTTTTCTGCCTTTTTCTGCAAAATAAACAAAACACAATTAAAAATTCTAACTAATAATTATTTTGAGCATAAAATCATAGGTTAAGACGGATAAAATTGTATGATTTTTTAGCTAAACAAATATCTCTATATTAAGATTTTGCTCATCTTTGAGTAAAATAGCTAAACTACTTGAAAAGAAATGAAAAATAAGGAAAAGAAAATTCTAACTTACTTTCATAGAAATCACAGTTGCATTTAGCATATGCAACAAGCCCTTTAAACCCTTAGGCTCCCCCTAGTGGACGAGTAAGGTCTCGTGAGGGTTTACGGAAGATATACCTACAATATCTTTAAAATGAAAAAAGAAAAGAAGAAAAAAAATATAACAGACAATAATAAAATCTTTTTAGATTTTTTTTTCAAGCTTTATATATATGTGTAAGGGGAAACAATGTACACATTCCTACTAGATATATTACCCTTAAAACCAAGGTATTAGTTTGTATATGAATACACTCCAAAACTTTGGGGCCTCATGGATCGCATCTGTACTCTAATGTTTCACCCCACAAACCAGCATGATAATGTATCCACCCTAGTGCATGGTGTGTGAGTGTACCATCACCGTTGATAGTTAGGCAAACCACAGTTTAACTCTCCCACTTAACTAACTTATTAACTCATTGATATGGGAAGCAAGTTTACCCAGCAACAATATTGCCTCAAAGGATAGCACCCAGTAGCGCATGCCGCAAAGGGTACTTGTCATTCCCAACTTTGTGACTCTCCTTTTTTTTTCTTTTTTTTTTGGTTTTTTTTTGAATGCAAATTCAGAGCAAAGATAAAAACAACTGTACAAAGACAAGTGGGAGAGTCAATTATGAAAGCCTAAGATTGTAAGACAATGTTGATGTATATAACAAGGATTGGATTCACAATTATAATGGAGTAATGAGGTTAGAGTTGGGGTACATAGTGTCACACTTAGGATTAAATTTTTATCGTGTACATCCTACCTGTATGCAAGCTAATATTAAGCTATAAGGGATCAAGCTATTCAAAACTGTGCACATTCCCCAAAAATAAAAGAAAAAGGCGAGAGAAAAATAAAAGAAAATCTTTTTTTTTGGGTTTTTTAAAGAAAAATAATAATAATAAAATCTACAAAGTCCACACCCCCACTCTTAAACAATGCAATGTCTCTATTGCATGCAAAAGTATTAGAATGGAGCACAACAAAAATTAAAAAAAAACAAAGAAAGGAAAATAAGAGGGAAAAAAATATACAAAATGAGATTTACATAAAGGAACAATAGTACCAGGTTGAATGTTGGATGCATCCAAGCTAATCTGCATATCGTCAGTCTTTGTACTCAGGTTCTGTAACGCCCCCAAATTAAATATGATTCACTGTTTGTATTTTTCTTAATAATCCCTCAATTATAATCTGATAAACCCAATGATAGGGGCGTTATCACTGTCCAAAAAGGACAAGACTTGAAACATGAGTACTATAAATAACATAGTTAAGCATAACCTCAAACATATACGTACACACCTGATCAATCCATATATAATCAACACCTGATCAATCCATATATATCAACTGTTAATCAATATAAGGTTTTTACACCATAGTAAAAAAAATTCACCATGTAATCTACATCTTCATCCACTGAAGAATTCAATATACAGCTTTAAAGTATGCATATACTGCATTATTTTTTGTCCATCCGGATTTCCTTGCTTTATGTATGCTCTTCAACTGATTTGTTAGTATGAGGGCAATTCTCTGAGCATTTGCCTAAAACAAAACATGAAAAACATCTCGAGCTGTGAGCTGAAACTCAGTACATGCATTCCTGAATTGTTAAATGATCTCTGAATAAATTATTTGGGCGACCGCTTTGCAATTCAATTTAAGTTAAAACAGGGAATGAAATTAATGTAAAACTGCATTGTTAGTTATTATCTGACAGTGAACCCCTTGATATTGTTACAATCTATGGATAGGTGTACACCTGCTAAGCCGATCGGGGACCTGGCCTGAAGCCGCGTGGGTAACTGAAGGACGAATGCCCTATAGATGATAACTGACGGGGTCACTAATTAACTGATAAATTACTGTGTAAATTGATTCATTGATGTACTTACCAAACCATGATAACGTTGGTAAATACACTCGGATTTCTAAAGATACAGGCAATGGACGTACATGAAGTATTTAAAATGATATTTCACTTGATAATACTTATGCACAATGGAAACGATAGACTAGGCCCCGATTCTGCTAAAGAAATGTAATTATAGGTGAAGGTAGTTAGTAAACCACATTTACTGATATAATTTATAACTTTAATGGAAATTGATTTATTTAAAAAGACTTCTACAATTCTAATAATTCAATATAAGACAAGTTAAACCAAAATGAACTGATTTTAATTCAATATAAGACAATTAAACCAAAATGATCTGAATAATAAATCTGTTAGGGTTATTGAACTTAAAATACAACAAATTGCAGCAAAATAGACCAAATGGAAATGATTGAGGTAATAATGAAAAGATTTTAATTGATATAAATAAAATATGAGTTTCTGATATTTCTGAAACAGATAATGAAAAGTGTGATGCGTCTGAAATAGATAATAGAATGGTTAATGCCTCTGAAATAGATAATAGAAGGTTTAATACCATGAGGGGTGTTGTGAGGTTCATAAAAATCTCAAATAACCTCAGTTGATCCGATAGACACTAATTTGAGCCATTACCGTGCCCGCTTCTTAAATTTCAATTTCAGGCTCACTTAACTTAGTTTTCAAACCCAAGTAAGCTTCTATACATAATCACACTTGCTGAACTCACTACACTTTGTAATTTCCTTATAATACCCATAATTATATAGAAACTTCTGAAAATATTTCCAAATGTTACGATTTTTATATTCACTCATGTTACTGTTTGATGGTTTGCATTAGAAAATCCATATCTTTCACTCCTGACCTCCAAATAAGATGTAAAACCCCAATATGAAAAGCTTATAATGTCCACTAAAACTTTTATTGATGACACAAAACACGATTCACATAGTAAGGTCCTTAAAATTGTGTTAGAACATAACCATGCACAACTCCGGTCCAATTTACGCAGTCATAGCAAAATGACCATAACATTTTCCAGGGAACTCAGATTAAGGTGATTCAAAAGGCATGTGAAAGATAACTCATTGATCTATCCACATAATAAAAATCACAAAGTTTGAATGAGCCAATCAATATCGGTTGTTTCGTAAAGTCCACTGTTCAAAACTACTCCCAGTTTCGATGTATTCTGCGCAATCTTTAGTAAATTGGACATAACTTTGTCTACACAACTCGGAATTAAGTAATTCCATAGATTATTGAAAACTAACACATTGAGGTATCTTCACACCAAAAATCATAATTTTACCATGTCCCACGAAATACCAGTTTATTCATGAATAGACCCCTATTTTGGGTCTGTTTCCCAGCCCTAAATTACTTAGTTTCATCTTTTCTTCATGTAACCACCCACTAAAATCACTCTTTAATTTATCCAAAACCACACCAACATTACCATAATCATTTATAATGATAAGGATTAGAAAATCAAACATAAAATAATCCAAATCTATCACTTCAAACTTAAACTAGCATGATCATGAACAATCTCAACTCTCACATGCTTTTATGCTTAATCAACACTTAACCACTTCAAAGATAACACTTATTCTTATCAAGATAGCATGATCAACAATAAAAACCAACAAAAACAAGAATCAAAAACAAAAACCAGCAAGAGAGGAGATGAAGTTTACTCACTTGTGCTTGAATATATGAAGATTGAGGTGGTGTTTGATGGTGTTAGGACTTGGAGATGGTGGATGGTGGTGTTGGGGGTAGGGGTTGGTGGCCGGAGGTGGCTAGAAGTGGCAGCAGCAGCCTTGAACAGCAGCTGGAGGGGGCTTGGTGGTGGCTGTCGTGGAGGTTGAGAGGAAGAGAGAGAAAGAGAGCTTTGATTATTTAGTGAGTTTACTTGGTTGAAAATGGCCCAAAGTTCTCTTAGCTGAAATTTAATCTCTCACCAAATATCTTTTGCTAATCATAATTAGATAAAAATGATAGTAATTAGCTTAATTTAATGCCCAAGTGAATTGGGCTTGGAAATAAAACACTGTGTTGCGATAAAATTTTTGCATAACTCGAAATTAAATTTTGTAATGTTATGAAAAATAATTGAATCTTTTAAATCATAAAGATCGAGGCCTACTATTGATTTTCCTGAAGATTTTCGGTAAATGAAACTTGAATTGCAAAGTGAAGCCCCAAATGAATTCTCCCAACTGGGATAGATAACTGGGATAAATAAATGCGAAAAATTAACAAAACAACTTAATTAAATAAATAAACATGATTTAGGATCGGGCTATTACAACCTCCCCCCCTTAAAGAGCTTCATCCTTGAAATTTATGAACTTTGTCAAAGCATGCAAGTTATTTCAAATAAGTATGGGTACTTGGCTTTCACTTGCTTCTTAGTTTGTCAAGTAGCTTCTGAGGAGGTATCATTTGCCCAAAGTAATTTGGTTAAAGATATCTGCTTAATGCTTAACTGCTTAATCCTGTGATATAACATCTGAACTGGGTGCTCTTGAAAACACAAGACCCCCAATGACTACAATAGATTTGATTATGACAGCGTGATCAGGATCTAAAATGTATCGGCTGAATTACGAGATAAGAAACACATTATGCACGTGTTTGAGGTATTTAGGTAGATCTGGTAGACAAGTTATGGGATTCAACATTTCAATGAACTTGTACGGTCCAATAGATATTGGCCTCAGTTTAGTTCAAAGTTCAACCTCCTTATACCCTTACGTGGCGAAACGTTTTGAAAAATCTTCTCATACATAAGAAATTCTAAGAATCTCATTCTTTTATCAACATAAATTTTCTGTCGGTTCCAATAGTATGTTTTCAAGAGCCTTCTGAGATATGTCCCCTTATTGAATGTTGAAGAAGATCTTTATGACCCAAAAGATGATTTTGTTATCAATGATTGCCGTCATTTTATCCTGGTGTTTCACGTAAGATTTTCTGCTGGTGCTATCACAACGTCGACCACTGAGAGTTCCATCCTTTCTTCAAATGCACATGTTGGTCGTAGGTCGTAAAGTACTACAGGCTCCAACTTAGAAGAGTTGATCCATTGATATTTTTAGATGCTTGCCCATCTGTTTCAAGATGATAAGAACTGTAAAAGTTTAATCTAGTTCTAAAGGCTCTTTGAAGTACTTGCCATAACAGGCTTGAAATCTCTGATCTTGGTAATACACTATATCTGAGGGAATCCATGACAAAGTCCATGCGCCTCCATTAGGGAGGGCTGTAAGATTCAATTGAACATTCGCCTTTCTATGCGGCACTAATTGAATATCTAAATCCTTAAGCTCTTTTAAGAGATTCAGTTAAGTAATCACTACAGTAATCATGGTATGTTGTGCCTTCCTATTCAGGGCATCTGCCATAACATTTCCCTTTCTTGGTTGACATTGGATCTGCCACAACTGATGTTTCATGTCGACTGAGCTTCTGTTGCGAGAAGATGTACTTCAAGTTTTGATGATCAGTATTGATTTTGCATGGTACTCTATATAAGTAATGTCTTCAAATTTTCACTACAAAAACTACAGCTGCTAACTCCATATCATGGGTAGGTAATCCTTCTCATAAAGCTTGAGTTGTTAGGAGGCATAAGCCACTAGTTTAATCTTCATGCTAACTTTATAGCTTTCTTCAACAAATTGGTCAGGGAGGACAATATTTGTCAAATTCTTCCTGAACTCGATAATTCCCTACTAAATTCAAATGGTTTCTAATCTCAGTGCATTGGTGGGTCTTGAGCACTTTGTAACTGCTTTCACCTTTTGCAATTCAATCTTAATCTCTTCCTTTGAAACCATATGCTCCATAAATATCATTGCTTCTAACCAATGCTCATGCTTCTTGTATTTGCTATATAATTGAGGTTCCTTCAAGGTCTGAAACTCTATTTATAAGATCCGTAAAGGCTGCGGGGCCATTGATTAGGCCAAAAGGCATCACAGTGAATTTATCATGACCCAAACATGGTCTGTGGTGCGGTTTTGGTAATGTCTTCAAGTATAATCCTAAGTTGATGCTACCCTGACCTCAAATTAATCTTCGATAATACTCGTGTTCCCTGCAGTTGATCACACAAGTCATCTACTAGGGGCAATGGGTATTTATTTTTGATGGTGATCTTGTTTCGCTCCTAATACATAACCTCAAGGTTCCTTTCTTCTTCTTTACAAATAGAACTGGGCATCCTATGGTGACACACTTGGATGGTTTGATAAATCTCTTCTGTGATAACTCCTTTAACTGAAACTTCAGTTCTTTAAGCTCAATTGGGGCCATACGATATGGGGTTTTTGAGATAGTTTAGGCACCAGGGATTAATTTAATCTTAAAATCGCTTTCTCCTGGGGGGAAAAATCCTGATAGCTTTTTAGGAAAACATCTTTAAATTCATAAACTATAGGGATATCTTCTGCTTGTTCTTCCTTAGGTTGATTGTTAATAGCATAACACCAATACACAATATATTGTTATCATAAGAGCTCACTTGTTTTCACAATAGAACTTAAAGGACAAGATTTTTCCCCTCTTTGCCCATGAAACATAATTTTCTCCCTTGTTCATCTCTTGAAATAATCTTAGGGTCATCACAATCTATTTTGACCCCATAAGTACACAACTAGCTCATTTCCAAAATGATATCAAAGTTTGATGAGTCAAATAGAATCAGAACTCCATGGAAGACTATCCCACCAACAGTAATTGAAACAAATTCATGAGAGATAGAACACTCAACTCTAGAGTCATTGGATAACTTGAGTCCATAATTGGTTTATGCCTCCTAATTCGCAAGGTTCAGTCGTATGGCAGATTGTGTGAATATAAATAAATGACTGGCAACTGAATCAAATAATATACAAAATGGCTTTGAAATTAAAAGAGAGTTTCAAGAACTACCGTACTAGAGGTGGCAGCTTCCTTCTTGCTCAACACATAGGCCCTTCCTACAGCTGCGGGCCTTGAAGGTGAGAGTCCTTCCTACAACATTTAGTCTTCGGGAACAGGCATCAATGAGGTGCTCTGGGCTAACGTGCCACATACACTTGTTAGTTCCCACTCGACACTTAGGTGTGCTATGGTTAATTCTTCCACAAATCTGCTCCAAGTGAAACCAAACCCTAAGAGTCTATTCTTAACAATGTTTCACCAAATATTGATTTCACTAGTTAGATAAAATGTTCCAATGTTCACCCTTTTATCCCTTGGGACCTCTGTTACAGTGAAAACTTTCTCCACTCCTCAAATCCATTCTTAAGGTTCCACAGGGTCATACTTTCACTCCAGAGTTCTTTAGCACGAATCAGTTGAAGACATTTTTCTAAGGGGCAGTAACCCATCAAAATTTCTCACTGACGCCATCCAAATGCATGGCAAAGATTTTGATTATCAAACTTAAGCTTTATGCAAGTGATCTTCAACAAGAAACTGAGGTTGAATCAGCCAAAAAGGTAGACACACTGCGTTCCCCTTAGCAATGGATTCCACAAGTTTGATAATAACCAACTTTTATACAAAGCATAGTTAAAATCTACCTTCTATTCAAGCGTGCTACAAAATTATCATCTATTGACATAGGTGCAACCCAATCATAATCCAGTTACTAGCAGCAATTGGGCTCTTAAAATAGGAAAAGGTAACTAGAATTAAAAAAGATGTAACATGAGAGTGAATGATGATGCAACTGGATGGGAAGACGCCATGAGGACAAAAAGATGAAGCCCCTGGTCAAAGTGAAGAGTATCCAACAGTTGATAATCCAACAAGGACAATAGTAGATGGTATGTTGTCAGAAAATACAGTGAAATATTTTCAAGAGTAATGTTTACTTCACAGATGAAGGTGGAGTTAATGGTTTGCTTGTAGAGTTTGGACAATTTAAGCAAGTTTTGAATTGTAATGGATTGAAGCAAAATGCCTTTCTAAAGTGTCATTGGCTTCTGTTATATGGAATAATCTGTAGTCAATGGTTTCAAACTTATGTACCATAGAACAAGCCTCTCCAAAATCCTACAATTCAGGGGATACTACATTAAGAACCCGCTATAGCTCGCCTAGATGGGATTCTTAGGTTACAGAAGAAAATATCTGCAATCAATGAGGATATTGAAGTAATTGCCACTTGGATTCGAGAAGCGCACAAAATGGAACCCATGTTATGAGGAAATATAAGCTCAAAATTGTATGTATCCACTAACTTGAACAGTCCGTACTATCAGACTTCTAGGCTAAATTTTATTAACCACTGGTCTCCAAATGTGCTGCAATATGGGTCATTAGAAAGCTTACTTTTTGTACTTTGAGATAAACTAACTAAAACATCTCTATCTAATGGAGTGCATAGGCTGCAAGTATACTAAACTCAGACCTTGTGCATTAGGATTCTGCCCAATTTGCAGACTTTGACTTGTCCAGTAGTTTTGAATAACCAAGTGACCTCCACTCCACTTGAAGCTTGTTTCATATGAAAGATATCTCCCTAACCTTTAATTCAGGATAGGAAACCCTTGTGTAAATTATGTTGATCATGGACAAAAGTTACTTCAAAGTCGGTCCTTGTGCAATGATCAAAACTATCAAGTTGATTAAACTTGTATATGCTGCCCATAATTGGTTTTCCCTATGCGTTGAACCTCAAAATGAGTCAAGGGCCTTTCATAGGACACATATGTAACAACCCCCAACCCTAGGGCTATGAGTGTTAGTAATTTTGAAATTTCTGGGGTGAAACGGATAGAGTTTCGCCTGCAAACTGGCCATTTTCCAAGCTTAAAACCTTACATCACATCCCCTGCATTGAATAGAAGTATAAAAGGATATCAAATCAAGCTCAACGGCTACACACCAGAGACCACAACTCTACGGGCTACATGCCCGGAGTACAAGGGTTTACATCCCAAAAACAAATAATTCCAGCTAAAAGGACGATATACCATTCAGATGGGTGGCTCATATGACCATACTTACCTAAATGCATTGAAGCACCTTCAACTTGTTATTCAAAATCTCCGTCAAATCTGCTGTTTGAGATCAAACTATACATGCTTTATATGGATCCATCTGACAAAGAAGAATACATGAGTAGAATATGTGTGAGATAAGCAGATATTACTAGTGCCAAAAATATCCAAAGATATCATAATAATCCTCAGTCCTCACTAACCAATTTTTCAGTATCTTAACTCCTTACTCTATATCCCATAAAGAAAATCTCAACCTGTCTCTGATACCAAATCTGTAATGCCCCCAAATTAAACATGATTCACTGTTTGTATTTTCCTTAATAATCCCTCAATTATAATATGATAAACCTAATGATAGGGGCGTTACCGCCGTCCAAAAAGGACAAGGCTTGAAACATGAGTACTATAAAAAACATAGTTAAGCATAACCTCAAACATATACGTACACACCTGATCAATCCATATATAATCAACACCTGATCAATCCATATATAATTAACTGTTAACCAATATAAGGTTTTTACACCATAGTAAAAACAATTCACCATGTAATCTGCATCTCCATCCACTGAAAAATTCAATATACAGCTTTAAAATATGTAGATATGACATTACTTCTGATCCATTCGGATTTTCTTGCTTCACGTATTCTCTTCAACTGATTTGTCAACATGAGGGCAATTCTTTGAGTATTTGCCTAAAACAAAACATGAAAAATATTTCGAACTGTGAGCTAAAGCTCAGTACATACATTCCTGAATTGTTAAATGATCTCTGAATAAATTGTTTGGATGACCGCTTTGCAATTTAATTTAAGTTAAAATAGGGAATGAAATGAATGTGAAACTGCATTGCTAGTTATTATCTGATAGTGAACCCCTTGATAGTGTTACGATCTATAGATAGGTGTACACATGCCAAGCAGATCGGGGGCCTAGCCTGAAATCGCGCGGGTAACTGAAGGGCGAATGCCCTATAGATGATAACTGACGGGGTCACTAATTAACTGATAAATTACTATGTAAACAGATTCATTGATGTACTTACCAAAACATGATAACATTGATAAGTACACTCTGATTTCTAAAGATATAGGCAATGGACATACCTGAAGTATTTAAAATGATATTTCACTTGATAATACTTATGCACAATGAAAACGATAGACTAGGTCCCGATTCTGCTAAAGAAATGTAATTATAGGTAAAGGTAGTTAGTAAACCATATTCACTGATATAATTTGTAACTTTAATGAAAATTGATTTATTTAAAAAGACTTCTATAATTTCAATAATTTAATATAAGACAAGTTAAACCAAAATGAACTGATTTTAATTCAATATAAGACAAGTTAAACCAAAATGATCTGAATAATAAATCCGTTAGGGTTATTGAACTTGAAATACAACAAATTGAAGCAAAATAGACCAAATGAAAATGATTAAGGTAATAATGAAAAGATTTTAATTGATATAAATGAAATATGGGTTTCTGATATTTCTGAAATGGATAATGAAAAGTGTGATGCTTCTGAAATGGATAATAGAATGGTTAATGCCTCTGAAATGGATAATAGAAGGTTATGCCATGAGGGGTGTTGTGAGGTTTACAAAAAGCCCAAATAATTTCAGTTGATCCAATAGTCACTAACTTGAGTCATTACTATGCCCGCTTCTCAAATTTCATTTTCATACTCATTTAACTCGGTTTTCAAACCTAAGTAAGCTTCTATATATAATCACACTTGTTGAACTCACTACACTTTATAATTTCCTTGCAATACCCATAATTATATAGAAACTTCTGAGAATATTTCCAAATGTCACGATTTCTGTATTCATTCATGTTACCGTTTAATGTTTTGCATTAGAAAATCTGTATCTTTCACTTTTGACCGCCAAATAAGATGTAAAACCCCAATATGAAAAGCTCATAATGTCCACTAAAACTTTTATTAATGACATAAAACATGATTCATATCATAAGGTCCCTAAAATTAGGCTAGAACACAACCATGCACAACTTCAGTCCAATTTGTGCAGTCGTAGCAAAATGACCATAACGTTTTCCAGAGAACTCAGATTAAGGTGATTCAAAAGGCATGTGAAAGATAACTCATTGATCTATCACACACCAAAACTCACAAATTTTTAATGAGCCAATCAATACCGATTTTTTCGTAAAGTCCACTATTCAAAACTGCTCCCAGTTTCGATGTATTCTGCGCAGTCTTTAGTAAATTGGACATAACGTTGTCTACACAACTCAGAATCAAGTAATTCTAGAGCCTGTTGAAAGCTACCGCATTGAGGTATCTTCATACCAAAAATCATAATTTTCAAATGTCCCACGAAATACCAGTTTATTCATAAACAGACCCCTATTTTGGGTCTGTTTCCCAGTCCTAAATCAACTAGTTTCATCTTTTCTTCATGTAACTACCCACTAAAATCACTCGTATTCATCCAAAACTGCACCAACGTTACCATAATAATTTATAATGATAAGGATTACAAAATCAAATACAAAATAATCCAAATCCATCACTTCAGACTTAAACTAGCATGATCATGAACAATCTCAACTCCCACATGCTTTTATGCTTAATCAACACTTAACCACCTCAAAGATAACTCTTAGTCTTACCAAGATAGCATGATCAACAATAAAAACCAATGAAAACAAGAATCAAAAACAAAAACCAGCAAGAGAGGTGATGAAGTTTACTCACTTGTGCTTGAATATATGAAGATTGAGGTGGTGTTTGATGGTGGTAGGAGTTCGGGATGCTGGCTAGTGGTGTTGGGGGTAGGGGCTGGTGGCCAGAGGTGGCTAGGAGTGGCGGCAGTAGCCTTGAATAGCAACTGGAGGGGGGCTAGTGGTGGCTGCCGTGGAGGTTGAGAGGAAGAGAGAGAAAGGAGAGCTTTGATTATTTAGTGAGTTTACTTGGTTGAAAATGGCCCAAAGTTCTCTTGGCTGAAATTTAATCTCTCCCAAAATATCTTTTGCTAATCATAATTAGATACAAATGATGGTAATTAGCTTAATTTAATTATACCAACTTGTTGGGCTTCAAATTGGGCCCAAATGAATTGGGCTTGGAAATAAAACACAGTATTGCGATAAAATTTTTGCATAACTCGAAATTAAATTTTTGTAACATTATGAAAAATAATTGAATCTTTTAAATCATAAATATCGAGGCCTACTATTGATTTTCCCAAAGATTTTCGGTAAATGAAACTCAAATTACAAAGTGGAGCTCCAAATAAATTCTCCCAACCGGGATGGTTAACTGAGATAAATAAATGCGAAAAATTAATAACACAACTTAATTAAATAAATAAACATGATTTAGGGTCGGGCTATTACAGGTTCGTAGAGCATCAGACACTCTACTTCTCTCTCCCTCTGTAGGTAGCTCTAGAAATGGTTTTAACCTTTATCCATTCACCTTGAAATGTGTACCTCTCGTGAGGTCCTGTATCTCGATAGCACCATGTGGGAAAACATGAGAAATAATAAAAGGACCAGTCCAACGAGACCTCAACTTACCTGAAAAAAGGTGAAGTCTGGAGTCATAAAGTAACACCTCCTAACCTAGGAGGAACTATTTCCTGTAAGTATGTCTATCACGAAACAATTTAGCTCTCTCCTTGTACATCCTGGAGTTCTCATAGGCCTCAACTCTGATCTCTTCCAACTCACTCAACTGTAACTTTCTTTCTATCCCAGCCACCTCTAAGTCAAGGTTCACAGTTTTTATAGCCAACATAGCCCGATGCTCAAGTTAACCTGGAAGATGACAGGGCTTATCAAAGACAACCCTAAAAGGAGATATGCCTAAAGGGGTCTTAAAGCCGTCCTATAAGCCAAAAGAGCATCAATGAGATTATCTGCCCAATCCTTACTATTTCTGCTCATAGTCTTTTCTAAAATCTACTCAATTTGCCTGTTAAAAACCTCAACCTGGCTACTAGTCTGGAGATGCTAGGCGGTGGCTAAACGATGAATGATTGAATACTTTTTTAGCAATGAATCAAAAGAACGATTGTTGAAATGAGTACCCCGGTTACTAATAATAGCCCTTGGCGTGCCATACCTGGAGAAAATATTTTCCTTAAGGAACTTGACAATGACTCTAGCCTCAGTTGTCCTGGTTGGCATAACCTCAACCTACTTGGACACATAGTCTACAGCACAGAGAATATATTCATTCCCAAAAGACGATGGAAATGGTCCCATAAAATCAATCCCCCAAATATCAAAAATCTTGACAATAATTATAGGATTAAGGGGCATCATATCTCTACTACTGATTTTCCCAAACGGTTGACACTTAGGGCAGCTCTTACAATATAAGTGGGCATCTTTAAATAGGGTAGGCCATTATAAACCACACTGAAGAACTCTAGCTGCTGTTTTCTTCCCACTAAAATGCCCCCCACATGCTTGATCGTGACAAAAAGAAAGGGCACTTATAATCTCATTATCAGGGATACACCTGCTAAAAATCTGATCAGAACAATATTTGAATACATGAGGGTCATCACAATAGAAAAATTTCACTAGATAAAAGAATTTGTCCTTATCATGTTTACTTCAACCGAGGGGTATCTCACCAGTCATTAAGTAGTTGACAATATCAGCGTACCATGGTTCAGATTGAACCATAAGTAGCTGCTCATCTGGGAAGCACTTAGATATGGTGGAGTCACTCTTTTTTGCAAAATGATCTAAGATAGATGGTCAGCAACCAGGTTCTCAGAACCCTTTCTATCTTGAGTCTCACAATCAAATTCCTGTAAGAGTAAAATCCACCAAAGCAATCTAGGTTTTGCATCCTTCTTGGAAATAGATGCTTTAGCGCAGTATGGTCAGTATGAACCATTGCATGGGTTCCAATCAAGTAGGGCCGAAATTTTTCAAGATCAAACACAATAGCCAAAAACTCTTTTTCAGTAACGGTGCAGTTCAATTGGGCCTCATTCGAAGCATGACCCACATAATATATGACGTTAGGTTTTCTGTCTACACGTTATCCTATGACAGCCCCTACAGCATAATTAGAAGCATTACACATCAGTTCAAAGGGCTCTCCCCAGATAGGAGGGTGTGGGATAAGGGCAGAAGTCAGGGCTTCCTTTAGCTTATTAAATGCCTTTAAACACTCCTCAGAGAAGTGAAAAGGCACATCTTTGGCTAAAAGGTTGGTCAACGGCTTGGCAATTTTACTGAAATCCTAGATAAACCGTCTATGAAATCCTGCATGCCCTAAAAATGACCTAATATCCTTCACACAAGTGGGAGGGGAACATTAGTAATCAAATTAATTTTTGCTTTATCAACCTCAATCCCATCATGTGAAATTACATGCCCCAAAATAATTCCCTTCTTTACCATAAAATGGCATTTTTTCCCATTCAGAGTCAAATCTTCTGCCTGCATCTTTACAAAACTTTTGTCAAATTGGCTAAACAGTCATCAAATAAGGACCAAGCACAGAAAAATCATCCGTAAACACCTCAATGCGTTGCTCAATCATGTCAGAAGATATAATCGTGCAACGCGGAGTAGGAGCATTACAAAGACCAAACAACATTCTCCTAAAGGCAAAAGTACCAAGGGGCATGTGAAAGTGGTTTTGTCCTGGTCCTCAGGTGCTATGGAGACTTGGGTGTAGCCAGAATACCCACCCAAAAAATAGTAATAACTATGTCCGGCTAACCTCTCAAGCATCTGGTCTATAAAAGGCAAAGGAAAGTGGTCTTTCCTTGTGGCTGTATTCAGTTTCCTATAGTCAATACATACACGCCACCCAGACTAGACTCGAATAGGGACTAACTCATTCTTATCATTCCTAATCACGGTAATACTAGTCTTCTTAGGAACGACTTAAATTGGGCTGATCCACTCACTATCAGAAATTGGGTAGATTATCCCATGATCTAACCACTTAATGACCTCTTTTTTGACGATTTCTTGTAGGGTAGGTTTAGACGTCTTCGGTGATCTTTATAAGGTTTAGCATTCTCCTCAAGATGAATTCTATGTTGTACAATGGAGGGGCTAATAACTGTAATGTCACCTAAAGTCCACCCTATGGCCTCTTTGTTTTCCCTAAGCACTTTCAACAGTTTATCCTCTTAGTCCTCAATCAGGTCAAATGTAATAATCATAGAAAAAGTATCATTATAACCCAAAAAGATATACTTAAGGGAATTAGACAAAGGTTTCAACTCTAATGCAGGATCAGGAGTATGTGCAAAAGAAGAGGAATCAGAAGAATAAGGGAAGAGGGGATCAATCTCATCACAAGTATCATTTTCAATCAAACAGTCGGCACATGAGTCATCGCAAGCGTACACATCAAGCTAATTAACAGCATCAAACTCATCAAAGATAGCATGCTGTCTTTGCAAATTAAAATATTTAGCTCAACAGTCATATTTCCAAAAGACAACTTTTGCATACCATTCCTACAATTGATCAAAGCATTTGAAGTAGCTAGGAAAGGTCCACCAAGAATGACAGGCATTTGGGTTTCAGAGTTAGCAACACACTCAGTTTCTAGAACAACAAAATCCACAGGATATATAAACTCACCCACTTTAATAAAAACATCCTCGACTATTCCCTTAGGAGCTCTAGTGGAGTGGTCGGCTAACTGAAGAATTATTCTACTGGGTTTTAAGTCTCCCAATCCCAGCCTCTCATGCACCTAGTATGGAAGCAAATTAACACTGGCCCCTAAATCCAACAATGCTCTATAGATGGTCTGGTCCCCTGTAACTATGAAAATGGTAGGACAACTGGGGTATTTGTACTTGCTGGGATCTGGCGTGAGATAATTGAGCTCACATTTAAGGATAAGAAAGCCTTCTTTAGGACATTAGTCGTTCTTTTAGTGATGCATAACTCTTTCAAAAATTTGGCATACGGAGGCATCTGTTGGATAGCATCTAGAAGGGAAATGTTGATTTTGACTTGAGCGAAGATCTCTCTAATCTTATCAGTATAGGCCTGGTCCTTCTTGTTCCTTAGCCTATTCAAAAAGGGTGCAGTGGGTTTATAAACCCACTCAATAGTCGCAGGTTGAGATATATCATCCCCCTTCTTAGACTCATCTTGGTTAGTCACCTCAGTGTCAACTAAGTCAATAGGTCGCGAAGGGGAAGGGTCAATTGGGGTGCCATCAGTAGCATCCCTAGAAGTAGAATCATTCTCGGGAGGAGATGGTGGAGATAGAGATGAAGAGAACTAAACAGGGACATCCACAAGGTCTTCTAAGCTATGATCAATTAAACGACCTGACCTAAGTAAGGTTATCACATTAACCCTTTTCACATTATCCTGGACTGGTGGGCGCATCGAAGATGGACCTACATTCTAGTTGGGTTCTGTCTGACTAGAAAATGTTCCTTTTCCCTTATTGGCAGTAAGTAGCTGAGACAACTGCTCTGCCATTGTCCCTATTACCTTCTCTAGGATATTTTGTAATCTCCCCAGATTGTTAAATCTTTTATCAATCTCATTATAGCCAAGAGGTGATTGGGTGTGAGCAATAGAGGAAGGAGGTAGCCTAGGTGCTCGATAGGGCTGGATAGAAATGTTTCCAGGGAACATTCCAGTCTGTGTGCTAGGACCTCCTAAGTTCTGATCTTGACCCCAAGAAAAGTTGCGGTGATTACACCACCCTGGATTGTAAGTTGGTGCAAAAGGGACATTTCTTAGCCTTTGGTAGGCCATGTTCACTTGCTCAGTTCCAGTCGATCACTGGGGAGCGTAGAAGGGACAAGCAGTCAAGGTATGGTATAGGGATTGGCAATGAGAACATATAATGGTAGCACTTTGAAAGATCGGGGATTGTTGAATAGTCAACCCCTTTAACTGGTTCTCTAAAACTGTAAATCTAGACTCTGTATGGCTCAAGTCTAATAATGCATGCATACCCCTTTAGCATGGGCAATTCTAGAACTCAAACTATCATCTCTAGTGGTCTCCCACTGCATTGTCTTTTTGGTTAAGTCCTCTAGGAATTCCCAAGTTGCAGTAGGATTCTTGGATAAGAATCCACCTTGACACATAGACTCTAGCATGGTCCTAGTTTGTTGATCCAGACCCTCATACACAATTTAACGTAAACACCACTGTTTAAGATCGTGGTGGGGACGTTGGGCTAACGAGTTCTTAAATCTTTCCATGTACCTCCAAAAAGGTTCCTTATCAAACTGAATAAACTGATTTATTTCATTCCTTAGTTTAACGGTTTTTCCATTAGGAAAATATTTTTAGAAGAAAAGTTTAACGAAATCATTCCAGTTTGAAATAGATTTAGCAGGCAAATTATACATCTATCTCTTGGCATTATCTTTTAAAGTGAAAGGAACGAATCTTAGTTTAACCATGTCAGTATTCACATTATGAAAATGTATCATATTGCATACTTCTTCAAATTCAGTTAAAAATAAATAAGTATCTTCAAGTGCAGTGAATTTAGGAAGCATCTAAGTGTAATGTGGTTCCAGTTTCAGGATCACATTAGTACCTAGAGCGGGTAGATTAAAACATGAAGGTGAGGTTGAATGTAGAGGGTAAAATATCTTATTCAAGGCCTTTTCAGTTCTTTCTTGTCAAGCCATTTTTTCAAGTTCAGGTTCAGGTTCAGGCTCGATCCTAATCAGTCTTCTTTTTTTAGGCTTCCTGACCCAAACAATCATGCAAATCCAGCACTCACAATCGTATTTTTGGTGTTCTTTTTTTTTTTTTACAAGAAACAAAATAAATAAAAGTGATCTAAATTAAAACTACTCAAATAAAGAGAATAAATAATAAATGAAAACTGATAATAAATAAAATAAAACATAGAAACTAATAAAAGACACAAATCTCGATAAAAATAGCAAAGTACTAAAAAGTGGTTGATTGAATACGTACCATCCCCGTCAATGGCATCAAAACCTTGTGGATATAAAAAGTAACCGCAAGTGTACGGCGTCTGACTCATAGTATGGTCTGGCGAAATGCGGGCCGTCCTATGAAGATGATAGTATTGAATATTACCACCTTGACTTGCTTGATTATTAGCTCATTAATTAAATCTTAAGATAATAACGACCCAACTTTATGTAAGACTAACAACTAAATTTAAAACTAAGAAAAGACAACACGAACTGAGAAAAGAAAATAATGAAATGACTTGGACATGCTAAGCAAATGAGCCTATCCTAGGTGGCCAAAATTAAGCTAATAAAGTACTAAGACCCATTAACATAACTCGCTATATGAATTCATGTTAAACAAAGCAATTTGCAATGGATTCACGTGATGCCAAAAGAAATAATAAACCAGGTAAAATAAAATTATCTAAATAGAAATTAAATCAACTAAAAACAAATGGCACAAATCACTATGCAATTAGAGGTATAAAATAACCCAAAAAAAAAACTTGCTTCTGGCAATCTACAGCAAAGCAAAAGAAAGCCCACTTATCAAAGCAAGTAAGGAATTAGACTTAATAAATGAAAGGAAAGGGGGGTTGTCTTTGAGTGATTTACGAAAGACGTCAAGAAAAGGAAAAAGAAACTAAATTCAATTAACAAAAGTGAGAGAAGCTAGAAGCTAGACCCCATGGAACTAAAACAGAGCAATGAAACCAAATAAAGACAGAGTATGAGGCACAGAGGAGAACAATGGACAACTATTGGACAAAATTTGCAAATATAATTCAACCCAGTCACCAAAATTCCAGAAATAAGCACAAAGTAGAGGGAATTAATCAAATTGAACTAAATCAAGAGCTGTAAAAATGGTTGTTGAGAAAATGGAGGACAGGAAACATGTGTTAAAGAAAATCTTGATTACAGTTGAATTGTTGCTAATGAACTGATTGCTGAACAAAAATTGATGCCCTTAGCTTCTCCCACAATCCCTATTTATACAAAAATTACAGCCCTAATCAACCCCTAACTCCCACAAAATCTCGCAGAAAATCTGGACATTCTTTTGGATCATCGTTACCCACAATTGTTCTTTTGAAGTAGAGTTATCTTGAGTCTTTCCACCTCATTTCAGTGCTCACATTTAGCAAAAATTTAGGGGCTATTACTGAGTCTTCTTGAGAGATCCGCTCCAGAAAAATCCGGGTAGTTAATGGGCTGATGGTGAGGAACAGTGATAGAGAAAAAGGAGGGAGCTGGCTTCATGGCTGTGCAGAGAAGATGGAGGGGTTGTTTTCTAGGTTGGTTGAAGAGATAGTAGGCACTCGAAAAATTTGGGTTGTGAAGATCTGGTGGTTGAGGCTGGAGCATTTGAACAGAGAGACAGAGATAGAGAGAGAGAGAGAGAGGAGACATGAAGGTGATAAAGTTGAAGAACGAAGAAAGGGAAGGGGGTTTTTTAGGGGCCTGGGGACCAAGAATCAGGAGAGAGAAAATGAAAAAGGGAGGGAAGGCTATGAAGCACGTGCCCAGCTCATTGGTTGGGGTTTTTATTTTCAAAATATTTTTTTTTTGGTTTGTTGATGGATAAAAAAAGTTGGGCTGGTTCTTAGGTTGTTGCTTCAATCTTTATTTCATGGCCCAAAATTTCATTTTTCAATAATTTCTTTATGTCTTCTGCATTTTCTGCAAAATAAACAAAACACAAGTAAAAATTCTAACTAATAATTATTTTGAGCATAAAATCATAGGTTAAGGGGGATAAAATTGTATGATTTTTGAGCTAAACACAACACAAACCTATGTGGCAAGTGCTATAAGAATTCGGTTGATTTATCCAAGTTTGATACTTATTGATGTAAATTAGAAACTAGTTCACTTCTAATTCCATGAGGGCACTTTCTAAGTTCTAGCATTGACTTGTTCATTTCATTGTTATGTTCAATATTAGTTTGCATTTTCCATCAATTAAACTTTTCATTTTTCTTATTTCATTTTATGGATGCATAGTAATTGTATCAACTTTATAAAAATGAAGAAAAAAGTCAATGCAAATAGGAAAATAGATTAACTTTTTCTTAAGATTAGAATTAAAAATAGCTCGCATCGACCTTTTAAATACTATTCCACAACATTTGGAAACATAAATATTAAGCATGGTTTTTTTCACAATTTGATTTGCATAAAAATCAAAACAAAAAATAACCATGACCATTATTCCTTTGATAAAAATAAAACTATTGGGTTGTGGCCCAATTTACCTCGATGGCCCAATGAAGAAGCAACCGCGGCCAAACAAGGTAGTTAGGGTTTTACGGAGTTCGGGCGGCTACGGCAGTTAGGGTTTGCTGAATTCTCGCCTATCCTAACCCTTTATAAAGGGCTCGCCTCTCCCCTTTCAAAAGCGAGCAAGAAATACCTGTAGAGTATTCTGTTTCCACTTTCTTAGAGTTGTGAGAGAGAGATTATAAGAGAGGTTGTAATCTTGTGCTAGATCAAATCACACAACGTGATTATGATCGCCCTTGTACTCCTCCTTCTCATAGTGGATTGTTTGGGCTCATCGCCGTTCGTGGTTTTTCCCGTATTGTGTTTTCCACGTAATTCTTGGGTGTTCTTGTTTTGTTCTTGTTATCTTTGTTATACTTCTGATTATCTATTTCATCCTATCGCTTTTACAAATTAAAGTCGCTCAATTTCCTAACAATTTTTATAACAAGTGGTATCAGAGCCGATGGTGCATTCGTCTGGACGAAAAAGGTGTGACATGGTTGACCCTATGGACGAGCTTGGTAAAGTGACACATAGGTGTTGATCGAGCAGGAACACGTGTGCTGCAGCATGGCTCGATGGCATGGATAAGCTCTTGGGTGGTATTATGAAAAAAGCACCATGGACAAGAGCGGAAAAAACATATGGAATGCACGGTCGGTACTCCTAGAATAGAGTGGATGGCATGGAGGCTCAGTTTAGAGCAGTATGCGGACTCTGTGAACTAGAATGTGAGTGTGCTCTTGGTAGTGACTTGATACCATGGTAAAGACTTCTACTCAAGGGGGGAGTTTGTGCATTGATGTGGTCCGGAAGAGACTCATGTGTGAGGAGGAGATTATTGGAAATGTCACACATGAGTGAAGAGTCCCACATCGGAAGTATGAAGAGAAGGACCATGATATATAAGCCAAGTGGGCTACTCCTTCCATTGCCAATTGGTTTTAGAATAGAATCTCACTTGTGCTTATTGTCATGGACCTTGGTTGAAGTGGGCTCCCTCCTTGGATCTCCCCAACGGTGGTATCAGAGTAGGGATGTAACTTTCAATGAGACTGTTATGTCATCTTCTAGAAAGAATCCTATTGTTTCTTCTACTGGTGTAGGTGATCAATAGGAGTATGGAGATAGAGGTGGAGACTATTGCAGCTCAAGATGGAGCTGCTGATGAGCCCAACAGGGAGGTTCAGGTTATTAAACCTCGTACTATCACTTCTAATCAATCTTGGGTGGAGGTTGATTATTCTATAGCTCGATTGTACTCGCAGGGAGATCAGGAGGCATGCTTGCCACAATAATGATGAGGGATTGATAGCATATGTACTTTTAGTTGTAGAGGAGATTCCTGGAGGTGTGGAACCTTCAACTTATTCTGAAGCAATCTCCTATCCGAGTTCGCCTAATTGGATCCTAGCTATACAAGAGAAGATGGAGAGCCTGCATAAGAATCGAACTTGGGATCTTTGTAAGCTACCTAAAGGCCGGAGAGCCTTAACTGCCAAATGGATCTACAAGAAGAAGGAGGGTATTCCTGGAGTTGAAGATGCAAGGTGGAAAGCACGCCTGGTTGTTCATGGGTACAACCAGAAAGAAGGTATTGATTATAATGAGGTATTTTCTCCTGTTCTTAGACATACCTTTATTATAGTGCTTCTTGCATTTGTTGCTTTATTTGATCTGGATTTGGAGCAACTTGATGTAAAGACTGCATTCCTTCATGGGGAGTTATAGGAGGAGATCTATATGAAGCAACCTACAGGTTTTGTTATTTCTGGGAAGGAACAACATGTTTGTAGATTGAAGAAGTTCTTGTATGGACTTAAATAGGCTCCTAGATAGTGGTACAAAAGGTTTGATACCTTTATGATTGGACAGGATTATACATGCAGCTGGTATGATAATTGTGTATATTTCAGGCAATATTCTGATGGTTCCTCTATTTACTTGCTGTTATATGTTGATGATATGCTGATAGCTTCCAAGGATAAGTCCTTGATCAGCAAGTTGGAATCTCAACTCAGTGAAGAGTTTGAGATGAAGGACCTAGGTGCGGCAAAGAAGATTTTAGGCATGGAGATTCAGAGGGATCGAAAGGCCAGTAAGCTGTACTTGTCTCAGGGTCGGTATCTCAAGAAAGTACTTGACATGTTTAATATGGGTAACTATAAGATAGTTTCTACACCTCTTGCTACACATTTTAGATTGTCTGCTGAGTGTTGTCCACAATCTAAGGAGGACATTGAGGGGATGTCTAATGTCCCTTATTCTAATACTGTTGGAAGCTTAATGTATGCTATGGTGTGCACTAGGCCTGACTTGTCACATGCTGTGAGTGTGGTAAGTAGGCATATGCATAATCTTGGAAAGGATAATTGGGAGGCTTTGAAGTGGATCCTTCCCTATGTGAAGGGTACTGTTGATAAGGGTTTGGTGTTTGATAGGAACAAAGCTGCTACATGTGATGTTACAGGTTTTGTTGATTCTGACTATGCTGGCGATCTTGATAGGAGGAGGTCCATATCTGGGTATATCATCACTTTGTGTACAGGTGCTATCTCTTAGAAAGCATCACTTCAGTCTATTGCAGCTTTATCTACTACGAAGGCTAAGTATGTTGCTGCTACTAAAGGTGTGAAAGAAGTTACTTGGTTGAGAGGCCTTGTTACTGAGGTTGGAATTCTACAGGCTACTACTCTAGTGTTTTCTGATAGTCAGAGTGCGATTCACTTGACTAAGAGTGACACTATCATTCAAAGACCAAGCACATCAGTGTTAAGTATCACTATGTTGGAGGTACAGTTACTGCAGGGGAGATACTTGTCAGGAAGGTTCATACTTCAGAGAATCCTGCATATATGCTTACTAAGCCTCTCCCTATAGCTAAGTTCGAGCATTGCTTGGACTTAGTTGGTGTTCAGAGCATTTGATTGCCCTTCGGGGTGCTTCGGCGGTGTTCGAAAGTCGGCATTACAAATTGGTCTAAGGTGGAGATTGTTGGGTTGTGGCCCAATTTACCTTGACGACCCAACGAAGAAGCAACCATGGCCAAACAAGGCAGTTAGGATTTTGCGGAGTTCGTGCGGCTACGGCAGTTAGGGTTTGCTAAATTCTCGCTCATCCTAACCCTTTATAAAGGGCTCGCCTCTCCCCTTTCAAAACCAAGCAAGAAATACCTACAGAATATTCTGTTTCCACTTTCTTAGAGTTGTGAGAGAGAGATTATAGGAGATGTTGTAATCTTGTGCTAGATCAAATCACACATCGTGATTGTGATTGCCCTTGTACTCCTCCTTCTCATGGTGGATTGTTTGGGTTCGTCGCCGTCTATGGTTTTTCCCGTATTGTGTTTTCCACGTAATTCTTGGATGTTCTTGTTTTGTTCTTGTTATCTTTGTTTTACTTCTGATTATCTATTTCATTTCATCGCTTCCACAAATTAAAGTCGCTCAATTTCCTAACAATTTTCATAATAGAAACACATTTATTGGTTATGTCATAGTGTTTTAATAAAGGGGTTGAATTTAGAGAAGACGTTTTCATACACAAAATCATATAGAACACATAGGTTTAAAAATAATAAAAAGGTTCAAAATAATCTAAAGTCGGTATGCATAAGTTAAATTAGTTACAAATAAATCTAAAAAATTCAAAAAATTTAAGATAATTTCACAGACCGTACATATGAAAACTAGTATTATACTAAACACATATTTCAAGTCTTAACATAATTCAACACTATCTTTTTGCTTTTGTTTTCTAATCCAAGTTATGCTAACAATTAAACATAGTAATATTATTTAAATTTTATTGTTAACACATTAGAAGGTGACTATTTGTATTCTTTTGGTATAATGTAGTGCACACTGTGGCCATGTTCAGCAACAGTGTTTTGGACAACGTTTAGTATTTTAACAAAGTCAATACACTAGTTAGTTAATATTTAGTGTTTGGTAAACTAGTGCTTCGATTAACATTTCAAGTAACGTTTAGTATTTTAAGCAGCGTTTTTGAAAAGCTAATAGTATTAACATTTAACATTTAAAA
The DNA here is from genome assembly GCA_029747015.1 of Carnegiea gigantea. Classification (NCBI taxonomy): domain Eukaryota; kingdom Viridiplantae; phylum Streptophyta; class Magnoliopsida; order Caryophyllales; family Cactaceae; genus Carnegiea; species Carnegiea gigantea. Next base: position 177,932 of record JAKOGI010000540.1, on the reverse strand, counting down.
GTAGCGTTTCATATTTTTTAGCCAAAACTATCCTTTAAAAATTTTATCTTTGAAAATTATCTATATTTTTCTATGTCAATTTACAATAATCAGCTAGCATAACAGCTAAATTTATCGAATACATTAATTGTAATCGCTCATCTAAGCAGCTATCCGTCAACAGCTAAATTAAAAATGCTATCTGCTATCTAAACAACTATTCGCTATCTGAACCGCTATCGGCTACCTAAATAGCTAATTTTACCGAACAGGGCCTGTATAGAGGGTTCGCGTAAAATAATTTTTAATGATTATTTTGTAACCCTATTTTCTTTTTTAATGAGATGAAAAATACAAGCATAGAAAAACCTCATTTTCTTTTGCTTATAACAATATTTTTTTCCCTAGGAGTAGAATTCGCTGATTTTATTACCGCAAAACGACATCGCCACCACCCCAAAAAAAAAAAAAACCACTATGTAGTGACTTAAACAAATAAATTGTCATATTAAATCCTCACTTGTTATAGGAGTATTTTCTTAAATCAAATTAATACACTATATTAAATAGAAGAAAGTCTACAAAATCACTTAACATTGCTCCAAACTTTAATTTCTAGAAATCACCAAATTTTATATAGGGTTACAAAAAATTACAAAACTTTGATAATGTGTGTAAATAATTGTCAAACTTGGGGTTATTCACCCACATTGCTAAAGAAAGAGATTTCTATTAACTTTTATTTTTTAAGTGCAAATAATTCCTGAAAAAATGGAGGGCAAAAGGGAGACAAAAATCAATAGGACAATTAACTCCTTTTTATAAAATTAAATTTATAGATAGTACAGTTAACAACTATTTAGATGGAGTACAATTTTGGTTTAATATATAAGTGTGTGACAGGGCAATCTCAAATGAACAGGATTAAATTATGGAAAAAAATTGGCTTGAAAATGAAGCATTCTAATTGCTTTTGAATATCAAATTCCCAATTTTATATAGTCTTTTAATAAAAACATATTGACGTCTTCTTTTGGTTCAGTACAACATTTTTTTTGATACTGTGTGTATCAGATCACCTGCTTACATTAAATACATGCTTTTTTTACCTTTTTTTTTTGTGATTACTAATCACAGTACATTAAAGTCCTTCTATTTTAATGATACCTTAATTTCTTAAGCTTTTCTATTATTAAATAGTCTATGTATATCAATGTATAATCATGGTCACCACTGTTGAAATCGGAATTTGAACTCTTGTATAACAAACTAATTTTTTTTGTTGCATAATAATAATAATAATAATAATAATTTTTATTATTATTATTATTATTATTATTATTATTATGACAACTAATGTTGGAATTCACTCCATCTACAGTTACGTATTTGGGATTCTTCGCTTCCCACGAGCTCATATAGAAGCCTTTTCAAAGCCACCAACTAAGAAATATGCATTTGTAGACACTCAGAGCCTATTCGTTATGAATATATTGGATGATCAGTTAGTGGATTGGAGCAGGTTAGAGCCTATTAGAGCAAATTTGACCAGCAGAAAGCAAGCTTGAGTAGGTTGGAGGAGGTCTGATTAGCAATTAACAGATTAAAATAGTTTGAAAGCAGGTTTCTGAGTGGGTATGAATAGGTTGGAGCACGTTTGACTAGTAATTAGCAGGTTTGAGCAGGTTGGAGCAGAGTGGAGCAAGTTTAACTAAATTTTAGTAAGTTCAAGCAAGGTGGAGCACATTAGAATAGGTAACAGGTTCAATATGCTCATAACAAATATGCCCTTAAAAAATGTCTCGGTTTCTTAAAATATCCGATGACAAAAGTTATACCCCAAACTGTAGTTTGGGGATCCAACAAGAGTAGAGTCTTTAATTGGCTCCAAAAAAACACCAGATTGCAGAAGCGTCAACGTGTGAAGCCCAATGTGAACTAAATGTCCAGTCTAGAACATACCGTGATTTCTACCTGATTCTTGTAGCCGGTCCACCCAAGACATGGTTTGGGTTACATGGTTTGTGTTCCTAGGTGGACCCGACTTGAACGTGCTAGATTCCTGACTCTTCTTTCCACTTCCTAACCATGCCTATTGTGATGAGGATTGACGAAATTTTATCTAGGGTGCCAGACTGATAAAGATAAGATTTTGCTAAGTGATAATTTATATTTTTTGTATTCTTTTTAGACTCAACCTAGTTTATCCTTTAGGAGCTATAAATAGGGAGTTACCTCCTATGTTTAACACACTAGATATTGAGAGGAAAGATGCTAGAGAGAAGCACAAAATCTATGAGTAGAGATTTCGCTACCAAAATTCTGTTTGTTCTCCGAGTAGATCAGGTGGGTCAATCTGAGGGCAGCAACCAAAAAATTTCATCTTCTCTTCTCCCTTTGCTTTTTTTTTTTTTTTTTTTGGTCCTTACTTAAATCTTGTACTCACATTTGGAAAGATGTAATTTTGATAATTAGGTTAGCCCCCATCCGTGGCGATTTAATTCCCACATTTACTTCTGTTTCACTTAACTTTGCATTTGGACATTGTGTTCGATTTGATAAATCTGAATATACTGCATGATGGTGAATTAACTATTATTTCTTATTTTGATTAGTAAAGGCCATTAGTGATGGCGAGCAGCATCGTGGTGCATTCATCACGATATTGCATCTTCAGCCCCTGGCTCTGGATCTTGAGTTAGATGGTTCCCACTTCAGGGATTATTCAGGAGCCTTTCGAAAACCTCTTTAAATCGTATTCATTGCCCCTTTCGATGTCTCTTTCAATTTATGGTTCGATAAAAAGAACATATTTAGTTTTGCAAGTTTTTCTTAAGAAAATTCACAGGCGACTCTATTTTTATTAAAGTTGATTTTATATATTTATTTATTTTACTTTTTTCATTGATGTTCTTAATTCTTCAGTTTAAGGCGAACTCTTCAGTTTAAGGCAGAACATGGATTGGTTTTTGGGCACATGCAAGCTGCCTGATCCAAGCAGTCTGCGACTGTTCTGGGCCAGGGCGTTAGGCCATGCTCTACCGCAGGTAACCCGGACAGGTTCTCTAGATCATAAGCATTGTCCAAGTTACTAGTTGCCACTGTTTGAACCAGTTGTCAGTCCTATTCCTGGAATGCATAAGGAAGGATTATGTTGTAAAAGTAAAAATAAATATGAATAAATAACAATCCAAACAGCATACCTAGCAAGTAGTCCAACCATTCGTGGGGACAATACCCTCATTCTGAGTTGTGATCCTTACAATGGCGACTCCGCTGGGAGTTTATTTTAAAAGCATCGGATTTGAAAATCAAAACGGAAAATTATTTTAATTATGCTTATATTAGACATTTTACCTCATAAATATTGTCGTTTTGGGGCTAACAACACCTTTTAAGTTTAAATGCATTAACACCTATTCAGGAAGATAGTTGGTCACTCGGTGGGCCCATTAGACTTCCAACTGAGTAGACAACTATCTCTCCTACCTGTGACACACTTTCCTTAATCCATATGATATATGAGAAAGTAACCAAACATTCTAATCATACCTTCCACCCCATGGTTCATAAGAGGATTGTTATAAACCTTACCTAAACCACTTGTAACTTCGCCTTCGCATTATGTTGGAATTCATATGTGTGCATGATTCTGTGAATGCTTGAAACTTTGATAGGCTGTCTAAGACTAATCCATACCTAAATTCCCATGTATTGAAGTTATAGGGTTCATAAAGTCTTCCTCTAGCTGTGTCTAGGATAGGAAAAATCAAAGTTCGACCTGGCTAGGGACATGATGAGGTTTTAGGCCCCGTAGCCCAATAGTGTTCTTGGTTTGGGTCTCACCTAAGTTTGTTTGCCTATTTTGGATGGAATCAAATAGGAAGTTGCATGGTTTTGGGCTTGCATGTAGATCATACTAGGTAGTAGTTTGGCATAGTGTTGGCTCATTCCATATTAGACAACATTCTTAGGATTGCCTACTAAGGAAGCCTTAATGCTTGTGGGCATGAAGGTCATTATCAGGTTATAACATATTGACTGTGCACTACCTAGGTCCAAAGAGTCATACATCATTTGGCATCATCATACATAGTTTATGAGTCCATCTAGGCCCAAAGTCAATAATGCATCTCATTAGACATTTAAAGTCCTAGTCCATTCTATGTTACATCTAATCATACACCATATTCATAATGCATAAATTTAATTAAGACCTAGATATTTGATCGATGCATAAATCCATAGTTCAGGCATCATACATCTGTTCCCTAGGTATAAGATCCATGCATGAGTACATCTAGATTTACCCACATGCTTTTTATTCTAGACAAACCAACAAAACCATGTTAGGCCCAATCTAGGTATGAGGTAGATTTTTAGGCTCACAGGTTAGCTATCTAAACCTGTTGACTCAATTAATGTGTTAGGTTTTGATGATAACAATCTAAATGTATTAGTTAATATGTTGTGCTTGAGTTATGTGTTGAGGCAGGATCTGAAAAATACTTGAAGCAGTTCGAATGAGTATGGATCATCAAAGTCGATACATGTGCAAGGAGTCCAGCTGAAAACAAGAGTCTTAGGCTTAGTATTGGTTTTATTTTTAGATTCTTATTAATATGCCAATTAGAAGGTTTTTGACTTAGTGTTTTCTTTGAAAGGTTTTTAGGTACTTCAGAACACTGTCTCAAAATAGTTCTGAGAAGTCAGGTCCATAGTATTTTGGCGTCAAAGACAAAAACAAGTTTCAAGATTTTAAAATAATTTTTTTGACTGTCGAATTTCTTGAAATAATGAGGACAAATTTTTCTTGTGTCAGTTAAGTCTAAAAAGATTTCTTTCTTTAAAGAAAATATTAAGAAATTTTAGTTGTAGAGTCTAAAAAAGTTTCTTTCTTCAAAAAATAAAATTGAAAGATTTTTGAAAGATTTTATCCTATCCTTTAAGGGAAGAATATCAAGTGGAGAGATTGTTAGGGGCTTGGCTGCTGAGTTGTTGAGTAGGAGTGGAATTCCCTTTCCTATACTGTTGCGGCACATGCACCATGCCTATTTAAGCCGCCTCTCCTCTCAAGGCTTTCTAAATGTTTTCTAAGGGTTAAAAAGTGTCTTTGTGAGTCTGAATTTGCTGTGAGAAAACCTTCATAGCGAATGCTAAATCGAGTCTTCAACATTGGCATAATAGCGATTGTATTGTACCTTACATTCAGCTTATTTAGAAAAATTCAAGTAAGGTATTTTTCTTTTTCTCTTTTCCATCAGTGAGATAAGATAGTGTCCAAGTCTTGGGAGACATTAGACATGGTTGTTGTAACGAGGGTCTCGGGGTAGACTAAGTTACGTGGTGTTTGTAACGAAGGTCTTGGGTTAGACCAAGTTACATGTGTGACTGAGTCACGTGTGTTAGAGTTGTAACGTATTCAGCTCGTCTAGTGAAAGTGTGTTGAAATCCTACAGAGGTAGGTCGTGGTTTTTATATCTCAGTTAGGCCAGCGGTGGTTTTCCATGTAGAAATACTGTGTCTCCTTTATTATTTCCGCAATTAGCTTTGTTTCTACTGCACTCCAAGCACGCTGTCCAAACGGTTTTTAAGAGTATTCTGAAACAATAGAAAAAGTTGATAGACACAATTCACCCCCTCTTGTGTCCTTGTGCGATTAAATCTAACAAGTGGTATCAGCGCAAAGTTCTCATATTTAGGTTAACACCTTGAGAGATCCTGAAAGATGAATGCTCCACAAGGAATTTTGGAGGGTCAATCTGTGGCTCGACCACCATACTTCAATGGACAACACTACAACTGGTGGAAGAATCGTATGGAGAACTGCATTCAGGCTGATGACTATAAGCTATGGATGATCATGGTGAATGGTCCTTACATTCCAATAAAGATCACGGAAGATGGCAAGACCGTTGCTAAAAAGCCAGAGGAGTTCGACTCGGATTTCAAAAAGATGGAGAAAAACGCTAAGGCTAAGAAGCCGTTGTACTTTGGCCTTGGACCATATGAGTACACTCATATCTCAGAGTGTGTGTCCGCAAAAGAGATATGGAACGCTCTTCGCGTGGCTCATAACGGAACTAACCAAGTTAAGCAATCCAGGATCGAGCTACTATTGAGAAAGTACGAGCTGTTCAAAAAGACCGACAAAGAGATGGTGATGGATATATACACTCATTTTACTCATATCACCAATGAGCTAAAATTGTTGGAAAAATCCTTTACCACTGAACAATTGGTAAGGAAGATCCTGCGACTTTTACCTCAGTCGTGGGAAACGAAAGTCGTAGCCATCCAGGAAGCAAAGAAGATGAACGAGATCTCTTTGGATTAACTCATTGGGAACCTTCAAACATATGAATTAAGGAGAAGTGCCCAGGTAAAGGAAGAAGCAAAGAGAGTTCGAGGCCTTGCTCTATAGGCTTTAGAGAGTGGTGGTTCGGACTTGCATATTGAAGAGATAGCCATGGCAACTCGAAAGTTCAAGAAACTCTTCAAGAAGGCTGGAGGGAACATCAAGAAAGGAAGTACCGGCAAGCCATGGAACAGTGATCATGATCAGCTTTTGGGATGCTTCAGATGTGGAAAACCTGATCACATTGTGAAGAACTGCCCCATGCAAAAAGAAGAACAGGGGTCAGAACAGTTCTGAAACTGTGGGAAGAGGCCGCAACAGAGCAGCTCCTCAAGGTGTTTCACTAAGGCAATGATGGTAGCCTAGAATGAAACTTCAGAGGAAGAAGAGGACTCTCAAGAGGAAGAAGTTGTAGAAGACCCCATAGCCAGAAGTGAGTCCAAATCAGATCTTGAATCGATCTTAAGCTTGTCCCAGCTCAAGGATAAGGCTAAAGTGAGAGGAGGCAATCAACTATGGTTCTTGGATAGTGGTTGCTCGAGGCACATGATGGAAGACAGATCAAACTTCCTCTCACTTATAGCCTTTGATGGAGGGAGTGTGGCATTTGAAAATGGGAAATCTGAGAAAATTGTCGGTGTAGGTAAGATAGGTAAATCACTCTCTCACTCTATTGATAATGTGTACTTGGTAGACGGTTTACAATATAATTTGTTAAGTGTGTCTCAATTGTGTGATAGAGGCACTCGTGTTGGCTTCTCTTCGGATCAATGCTTGGTTACCAATATCAAATCTGGTGATGTTGTGTTAAGGGGAAGCGACACAATAATTTGTATAAAGCATGTGTTCTTTCACTTCCCTAAAACCATTTGACTTGTTTAAGTGCTCTTGATAATGATGGGATGCTTTGGTATAAGAGGCTAGGTCATGCAAGTCTCTCTCTTTCAAATAAACTCGTTCCTAAGGACATAGTAGTCGGACTACCTTCCATCAAGTACAATGATGACAAGGTGTGCAACGCTTGTGCTAGAGGAAAACAAGTTAGGACTTCTTTCAAGTTGAAGAACTATGTTAGCACTTCCCGACCTCTTAAGCTACTACATGTTGATTTGTGTGGTCTTATGAGGATCACAAGTAGAGGTGGGAAGAGGCATGTGTTTGTTATTGTGGATAATTACTCTCGTTTCACGTGGACTATATTTTTAGCATCGAAAGATTAACCATTTGGAAAGTTTCTTGTACTTCTTAAGAAAATTGAAAAAAGAGTAGGACACTCATTACTAAGTCTTAGGTCTGACCATGAGAAAGAATTTGAAAACACGAGCTCCATTGATTATTGTAATGAGCATGGTGTTGATCACAACTTTTCCACCCCCAGAACACCCCAACAAAATGGGGTGGTAGAGAGGAAAAATCGTACTCTAGAGGACATAACTAGGACTATACTTGTCGCTAGTGGTCTTCCTAGAAACTTTTAGGCAGCGGTGTTGAATACATCGTGTTATATTGTTAATAGATGCATGATCAGACCCATACTGAACAAGGCTCCTTATGAACTTTTCAAAGGATGAAAACCTAATATTAAGCACTTGAGGGTGTTTGGTTGCGAATGCTATGTGCATAATAATGGGAAGGAATCCTTAGAAAAGTTTGACCCTAAAAGTGATGAAGTCATATTCCTAGGGTACTCCTCACGCAGTAAGGTATATAAAGTGTTTAACAAAAGAAACTTATGTGTTGAGGAGAGTGTGCATGTACTGTTTGATAGAACTAACTCTTTAATTGAGCATGATACACAGGATGAAGAGTTCGAATTTGGTTTTGTGAGAAAAGACCTCTCGCTCACTCAAAGCTCCATGGTAGATAACGGTAAGGCTCCTGAAGGTGAAGCAAGTCCTAGATCTGATAGTGTGGAAGGTAGGCAGGAAGCAAACCAGTCAGGGAGAAGCATTGCTGAACCTAATTTAGAACAGAACCGACCCACTCAACCCGATCTTTCCCGAACTGATGTGGGAATAGGCTCCAGAACCTGTTTCATCAAGTATCTAGGGGAGATTGGAAAATGTGTCTCTAGATCTATTTATTCCACGACCCTGGAAGCACCAAAGTTCACACCCCCTTAACCAGATTATGTCTGATATTAACACAGGGGTGCAAACCAGATCCAAACTCAGAAACTTTTGTGCCTTCTATGCTTTTTTATTTAATATTGAGCCAAAGAATGTTCATGAAGCTCTTGGAGATTCTGATTGGGTTACTGCAATGCAAGAGGAGCTTCATCAATTCGAAAGGAACAAGATTTAGCACCTGGAACTACGGCCTAAGGACATATTGATAATTGGTACTAAGTGGGTGTTCAAGAACAAATTGGATGAGTTCGGAACAATCACTCGAAACAAGGCCAGGCTGGTGGTTCAGGGTTACAATCAAGAAGAGGGGATCGATTATTAGGAAACATTTGCACCTGTTGCAAGGATCGAGATTATCCGCATTTTGGTGGCCTTTGAAGCTCACATGGAGATCAAGCTGTACCAAATGGATATCAAGAGTACATTCCTCAACGGATACCTTAAGAAAGAGGTGTATGTAAGCTAACCCCCTGGTTTTGAAAATCATGATTTCCCTAACCATGTGTTTAAACTTGACAAAGCTCCTTATGGTTTAAAACAAGCTTCTTGAGCTTGGTATGAACATTTGTCAAAATTTTTAATCGATAATGGTTTTCAAAGGGGCAAGGTTGATAATATCTTGTTTCTCAAATCAAAGGGGAAACATCGATTGATTATTCAAATATATGTTGATGACATTATATTTGGTGCAATCAACAGTGATTTGTGTGATGAATTTTCAAAATTGATGAGGAGTGAGTTTGAGATGAGCATGATGGGCGAGCTTAATTTTTTCTTAGGCTTGTAAATCAAGCAAACCTCAAATGGAACTATGATATATCAACAAAAATATGTCAAGGATTTAATTAAGCAGTTCGGAATAGAATCGGCTAAGCCCATAGACACACCCATCTCTCCTTCAACCAGGTTGGTGTGGATGATAGGAGTTCATCAGTTGAAGAGAAATCGTACAGGGGTATGATAGGATCGCCTCTATACCTAACCGTTAGTAGACCCGACATTGTTTTCAGTGTTGGTTTGTGTGACGTTTTCAGTCAAATCCTAAAGAAACACATTTGGAAGATGTAAAATGAATTTTGAGATATTTGAAACACACCTCAGACTTAGCTTTATGGTATCCTCGAGGGTGCAATTTTGATCTCATTAGGTATGCGGATACAGATTATGTTGAATTCTTGGTTGATAGAAAAAGTCCTTCAGGTATGGCTCATTTTCTTAGACCCTATTTGGTCTCTTGGACAACCAAGAAACAACACTCCATTGCCACGTCCACAGCAAAAGCCGAGTATGTAGCGGTTGCTTCTTCTTTTGCTCAATTGTTGTGGATAAGGCAACAACTCAAGGACTTTTTTGTTGACATGGGATGCATTCTTATATTTTGTGAAAACATAAGTGCAATTAAGATTGCCAAAAACCTATGTCAACATAAAAGGACTAAGCATATTGACATACATCATCGCTTTTTGAGAGACAATATTGAAAGGGGCTTAATTTCTATGAATTTTTGTGCCACTGATAAACAAATTGCTGACATCTTTACCAAGGAACTAAGTAGAGAACAGTTTGAGAGGAATAGACTTGAATTGGGTATGATTAAAAGGACTTGAGCGTGCTTGTTTAACCCCTAATGATTGACTAATTAAGGGTTGTTAGGCTAAATAAATTATTCCAATGGATGCATTCAATTTTTTGTGCTCTTACTAGCATATGTGTGGAATGCAACGTGCTGACACTTGTTGAGGTCTAATGATATTGCCCTTAGTGTCCTGAGATACCAGACTTTTAATAGTAAGAACAGATCTAGGAATGGACCTGACCACTGTTTGTATCATACACTGACCAAGTGACGTTATTAAAGGAATGTTGAAAACCGAATTTTTCTTTCATTACACCTAACCTATAATTTATAGCCTACTTAATGTGTAATGATGTGCTGCATGCAAACATTCTCTCTCCACAAACCCCTCGATTTTCGGGCCACTCATGTTAAACATTAAATCCTTCCACTCTCTCTCCATAACCCATCCGTCCATCTCTCTCTGTCTCTCTCTCTCTCTCTCTCTCTTAAAGAACCTAATTTACCTCTCCTTCCTTAAACCCACTTAAACCCTAACTCTAAATCCTCCCAAATCCTCAAGATGGCAAGAACTCGCAGTGGTTGAGAATCCCCCAAATGCAAGGCTTCTCACTGAGATCACTGCAGGAGCAATTATGAAGAAAAAGGGGAGGAAATTGAATGAGTACTAAGGGAGCCTCATCGGTGCCTCTATTGCCACAAGCGGTCACAACGGGTATGGAACACACTTCCTCACCCTCTTTTTCAATTACTCCTTCTATTTTTGGGTTCTTGAAGAGTTTAGACTTGCAGTTAGTGGGTTTGAATTCTGATATAATACCTTCGGTACACCCGATTACGGGATGGGAGATAGTAGTATATGACTCGGTTGCGGTCGAGTCGAGATTAGGGGACTTGAGGCTGAGTTTGTTGAGCAGTCTAAGGAATTTGATGTTGAGCATGCTAGTAATAAATTTGTTGTTGAAGATGCTGAAGATAGCGATAAGGATGAACCAATTTGAAGTTCAAAAGAACTATCCCAACTAAGCCCCAAACAATGACCAACCGACCCTTAAACGCCAAAGAAAAACTACCACTTCACATAACGTACCTCTAGCTGCACCCCTATCATGACCTCGAACTCGAAGTTCGAGTGCTCCCATTGTACTGCCCTTGCCAGAAGACAGAGTTGAAAGTCCTGTCATGAAGAAAAAACTGGCCCTTAAATCTACCAAAACATCCACCAAAACACCTACCAAAACACCCATCAAAACACCCATCAAACAAGTTCCATCCAAGAAACCTGCCTAAAAACGGGCTACCCCAGAACAAGTGTCAGGACTGGTTGAAGAATCTGAAGAATCAAAGAAAAAGAAAGTTAGGAAGAACATGATATTTGCTAAGAGATATGAGCACTTTCTCCCGAAATCTGTGGTTCAGGGGAAGGTGGTTAAGGTGTTATACTTTTAGGAACAGAGGCTAGGGCTGTTCTTAGAGAAGTTGGAAGCTCAGGGATGATTGGACCTATTCACAGATACTAAGAGAGGGTGTTCGGTTTCAGACTTAACTGAGTTCCATGCCAGCTTTGTTTTCACCAATGGAGTGTGATAAACACTGTTAATGGTCATAAAGTACGGTTAGATGCTAGGGAGCTAGGTGAGTTACTTGGGGTGTCATCAGAAGGTTTTGATGTGTACGTACGAGAGGATAAGAGCGTACGCGGTGATGAGCGATTATTAGAATTGACTCAGAGACTAGCCCAAAGGCCCCATCTGACTATGTCCCAATCTGTAAGAAAGGGGAAAATGATGCCATTGCATCGATTATTATTTTGGTTTGGGATTAAGAATATTATTCCCAGAGGACAGGGATGCAACCTTGCTGATCCGATGGATATGCGTTACACTGACATCGGGGTGAGAGAATTAACTTGTCTGCCATTGATGGAGTCCCCACCACCAAAGACAAGGAAGAAGGTCCAGCAAGTCCAACAAGATCCATTGCAAGCTCCAAAGTCCAAGCATTGGCTCACATTATTGAAGAGAGCCTAAAGCATGCACTCGGGTTAAAGGACCAAAATTTACCCGGTTTTGTTCATCTAATTACTTAAGGTACATTGTGGCTTAAGTCCTGAATTTTTGCATTTTTGGAATCCTCAAGATGTCTACTTTCAGGACTAAGTGTTAATTTCCAATCATGCACACAAGAGGATGGGAGATCAAAGAGTTTTGTCAAACCAGCCAGTTTTGCACCTAAACTGCACGGTTAAATGTTTTAGTAGAATTAACCTACTTAAACATAGTTTAACCTTGATTTCCTTGTTGGGGGGGTTTGTACACATCCTAAGGTTTCCCCCCATGACCTGAAAATAAAATCATGCATACGTTCGCTAAGATGAAAATTGACTGCAAAATCGGCTCAATTCTGCCCGTAGACCCAGTTCAGCAGCATGACTTCAATTTTCCTCTTCCCATGGGTTTGTTTCCTCCAATCTAGATTGGCACACACCCCAAGTTATCTAGAAGGCAATGATCAGCTGCAAAAAGAGAACACTTTGAAAAGAGCAACCAATGGCATGCAAACTGCAAAAAGACTTGTCTCTTGAAGGTGATTGGCCAGCCGTAAAGGGAGTGGCACTTTTCGGCTGAACCACGTGCTCTCAGCCTAGTAAACAACATGATTAAGCTTAAGCATAGTCTAATTAAGTTGTAAACATCATTTATTTTGCTTTCCTTAAAGTTAAGAATGTAATTAGATTAGTCTTAAGCATGGTTTGTGCACGGTTAGACTTAACCGTGAAGATTAGGCTGATTTAATACCTTTTCTCCTTAGGAGGGTAAGGTCTAGGCGTGTGCTTCCTTGGGAGGGTGCTAGCTAGGCTTGTAACTTAAGGCCAACACATGGCATTATTTTTTCATTATGCGTGAAATTAGATTACCCCTTTAAGAGCATTTGCTTTCGAATTCTCAAATACTTCACTTGCTTATCCTTAATTTGATCGATTAAGGTGGTATTCAAGTAAGCCCTAATCTTTGATTAAGTGGTGTTTCTGTATCTTAATCCAAGTTTAGGGACCCTAAGCTCACATTTGGTGGTGTTTCTATATCGAAACATTGAATTTAGCTCTTTCAAATTCATCCTTCATCCACACAGGTTCAAAGAAGCAAAACTGAAATTACTTGCTTAGGCCGTGAGCTTAGTGAGTTTTAGCTTTGATTTCTTTCAATCCTTGATACATACATCATATTTGGTATCAGAGCAAAGGTTTCACCTTGGCCTGATACGCCCTTCCACTTCCAGAATCCATTTATTCATTCTCCTTCAAACACAAACTCAGTTTTATACCCGGTTTGAGCGAAAAAACAATCCGTGAGCATGAGTGCAACAAGCATGACCTTAGAAGAAAGGTTTGAAGCCTTGATGAAGCAAAATGAATTTCATTCCAAAAAGATTCAAGAAGATTCTCAACGGAATCAAGAAACTCAAGTATAGAATGAATACTTGAGAAATCAATTAGGTTCGGTTTTGAAGCAAAAGTAAAAACTGAATGAAGACACCCTTCAATCTGAACCTATGAGGCATGAACAAGTCTTTAGCCATGAAGTTGATTTTTCAAGTGAGGAAGAACCAACCAGAATGACTAGAGGGGAGCCACGGTTTCAAGCTAATTCCAATTACTTCAAAGTGGAAGTTCTTGAATTTGATGGTAAGCTTGATCATGAAGAGTTCCTTGATTGGTTGCATACTGTTGAAAGAGTTTTTGAGTATAAAGACATTCCTGATGATAAAAAAGTCAAGTTAGTGGCCTTAAGACTCAGAAAGTATGCATCTTTATGGTGGACAAACTTGAATGCTAAACGGCTAAGGGAAAGAAAGTCAAAAATCCGAACTTGGGATAAGATGAAATCTAAGCTCAAAGCACGGTTTCTCCTACCAACTTATGTTCAAGATTGTTATTCTCAACTTCATAACCTTACTCAAGGTAATATGAGTGTTGAAGAATGCACACGTGAGTTTGAAAAGTTGTTAATCAAGTGTGATATTTAAGAGCCTGAAGAACAAACCATAGTTAGATACTTGGGAGGTCTTGATCCTAGGTATTCTAATGTGGTTGAATTGCAAGCCTATACTTCATTTGATGATGTTTGCACATTGGCTCACAAAATAGAGCAGCAAAAGAAGGTAAAACAACCTTTTAAACCTCAAAACACACGGCCTTTGAATCGGAACTAACCTTTTAACAAGGGAAGATCCAATCCTATTCCTAAGCCACAAAATCCATACCCTTCCTTTCCACAAAGAACCCCAGCACCATAAAGAACCCAAACACCTCAAAATAGGCCTAATCCTAACCCAATGAGCAATAGAAGGTGTTTTAAATGTCAAGGGCTTGGACACATTGCTTTGGACTGCCCAAATAAGAAAGTTATTACATTGGCCGAATGGACAGTTGTGAAGGAAGATTTTGAGGAGAAAGAAAAGGAGTGTGAAAGTGAATCAGAACTTGAGGAAACTCAAGATAAAGTTACTGAAGAGGCTGACGAAGGTGAACTCTTGGTTTTGAGAAGAGTTCTAAGCACACAAAGAGAAGTTAAAGATGAACAAAGAGAAAACATATTCCATACACGGTGTACCGTGCAAAGAAAAGGTGTGCTCTTTGATCATTGATGGAGGGAGTTGTGCAAATGTGGTTTCTCTAAGCATGATTGAGAAACTAGGGCTGCAAACAATGACTCATCCACATCCTTACAACATCTAATGGTTAAATCAAAGCAAGAGAATCCAAGTGAACTCTCGGTGCTTGATTGCTTTTTCTATTGGAAAGAACTACCAAGATGAGTTATAGTGTGATGTAATACCAATGGATGCATGTCACATGCTGTTAGGAAGACCATGGTTGTATGACCAAAAGGTTATACATAATGGTTACCTAAACACTTATTCTTTTACCAAAGAAGGCAAGAAAATCACCCTAGCCCCTTTACTCCCATCCAAACTCCACAAAAATCAGCCACAAAATAAGCCCAAACACAATGAATGCCTATTGTCCGTGAGTGAGTCAGTTTGAAAGGCTTCTCAACATAAGTTTAGAGCCTTTAAAGAGTGGATCCTAAGCATACAAGATGAACCAGAATGTTTGATGCCCACTCATTCCATTGCAAGAACACTCATTGAAAACTTCTGTCACTTATTTCCTGAGGAGATACCTACGGGTGTGCCTCCTAAAAGGGACATCCAACATCACATTGATCTTGTTCATGGCTCCATCCTACCAAACAAGCCAGCATATAGGATGAATCCGAAAGACACCATGGAGATTCAAAGAAAAGTTGAAGAATTGAAGAAAAAAGGCTTGATACGTGAGTCTTTGAGCCCATATGCGGTTCCAGCTCTTTTGGTGCCTAAGAAGGATGGAGGAATGACGATCTGTGTTGATAGCAGGGCCATTAACAAGATCACCATCAAGTGCAGGTATCCAATACCTAGGCCTAAAGACATGTTAGATGAGTTGTATGGCTCTAAAGTGTTCTCTAAGATTGATCTTCAAAGTGGATACTACCAAATCAGAATTAGAGAAGGTGATGAATAGAAGACAGCCATCAAAACAAAGGGAGGACTTTATGAATAGTTGGTAATGCCCTTTGGACTTTCTAATGCCCCTAGTACTTTCATGAGATTAATGAACCAGGTGTTTAGACCGTACATTGGAAAGTTTGTGGTAGTATACATTGATGATATTTTAGTGTATTCTGAGAATGAGCATGAACATTAAGATCATTTAACTCAAGTTATGCGTGTCTTAGAATATGAAACGTTGTTTGGTAACCTTAAGAAATGTGTTTTCTTTACTCCTGAAGTTACATTTCTTGGTTATGTTGTTATTGGAGATGGTATTAAGGCAGATGAAAGCAAGGTAAAAGCCATTCGGTCTTGGCCACTACCTAAGAGCATACATGATGCTCGAGCTTTCCATGGTTTAGCTTCTTTCTACAGGAGATTTATTCGTGGTTTTAGCACTATTATGGCTCCTATGACTAAAGTTATCAAGGGTACATCCTTTGTATGGACGTCAATAGCAGAATCTGCCTTTGAAGAGATTAAATCAAGACTTACTCTTACCGTGCTTTAGTAAAGTTTTTGAAGTGGAATGTGATGCCTCTGGTGTTGGCATTGGTGGAGTTCTTACTCAGGAAGGTAAACCTCTAGCCTTCTTTAGCGAGAAATTATGTGATTCAAGAAGAAAGTACTTCACTTATGATAAAGAATTCTATGTTATTGTGAGATGTTTAGAGTATTGGAGTCATTATCTTATTGCAAGTGAGTTTATCTTACATTCTGACCATGAAGCATTAAAGTACATACAAGGGCAGCATAAGTTAAACTCACGGCATGCCAAGTGGGTTGAGTTTATGTAATCATATCACTTCTCCTTCAAGCATAAGTTAGGTAAACTCAATCAAGGTGCAGATGCTCTATCTTCGGAGGTATCTTTTGTCATTCCAATTAGATGCTTGTGTACTTAGTTTTGAGCATCTAAAAGCTTTGTATGACAAGGATGAAGACTTTGGGGAGTTGTATGGTGATTGTTCTAAGCACCCCAAAGGAGATTTTCTTATCCAGGAGGGATTTCTATTCAAGGGTACACAGTTATGTGTACAAAGGTGTAGCATAAGGGAGCTTCTAATCAGGGAAGTTCATAAAGGATCATTGGCTGGGCATTATGGAGAAAACAAGACTATCACCATGCTAAGGGAGCATTACTGCTGGCCAGCCATGGAGAGAGACGTGCAGGACATACTTAAAAGGTATAGAATATGTCCAGTGGCTAAAAGCCATTCACTACCCCACGGCCTATACACACCACTACCCATTCCCACTTCACCATGGGTTGATGTAAGTATGGACTTATTCGTGGACTGCCTAAAACCCAAAGAAATAAGGATTCTATCTTTGTTATGGTTGATAGGTTCTCTAAGATGTCTCATTTCATTTCATGCAACAAGACTAATGATGCTACACATATTGCTGAGTTGTATTTCAGGAAGGTGGCAAGATTATAAGGTATTCTTAGGTCTATTATTTCTAATAGCGATACCAAGTTTTTAAGTCACTTTTGGATTACTTTGTGGAAGAAGTTAGGTACTAAAGTGAAGTATAGTACTACTTGTCGTCCACAAACTGATGGATAAACTGAGGTTACTAATTGAACCTTATGAACACTCCTAAGAGCTTTGATTAAACCTCATGCCAAGGCTTGGGATTTGCTTTTACCCCATGCAGAGTTTGCTAACAATAGGGCACCAAGCAAGGCTACTGGTCTATCTCCTTTCAGGGTGGTCTATAGAATTGATCCCCTTAGTCCACTTGATCTTACACCACGGCCATTAGATTAAAAGCCAAGTGCGGATGTAGCAGCAAGGGTAGAAAAAATCCAGAAGATTCATGAGTTGGTAAGGAGTAAGATTGACAAGACTAATGAAGCATATCAAGCTCAGGCCAACAAGCACAAGAAGAAGGTTGTTTTTTAACCTAGAGACCTCGTGTGGATTCACCTTAGGAAGGAGAGATTTCCATCCAAAAGGAAAACAAGCTCATGCCAGGGGCTGATGATCCCTTTAAGCTACTTGAATGTATTAATGACAATGCTTACAGGGTTGAGCTACCAGGTGACTATGGAGTTTCAGCCACATTCAATGTAGCTGACTTGCAAGCTTACCAAGAAGACGATTCCCTTGCTGATTTGAGGATCAAATCTTCTCAACAAGGGGAGAATGTTGGAGTCCCCACCACCAAAGACAAGGAAGAAGGTCCAGCAACTCCATTAAGGTCCATTGCAAGCTCCAAAGTCCAAGCATTGGCTTACATTGTTGAAGAGAGCCTAAAGCATGCACCCGGGTTAAAGGACCAGAATTTACCGGTTTTGTTCATCTAATTACTTAAGCTACATTGTGGCTTAAGTCTTGAATTTTTGCATGTTTTGGAATCCTCATGATGTCTACTTTCAGCCTAAGTGTTAATTTCCAATCATGTAGACAAGAGGATGGGAGATCAAGGAGTTTTGTCAAACCGGCCAGTTTTGCACCTGAATTGCACGGTTAAATGTTTTAGTAGAATTAACCTACTTAAACATGGTTTAACCTTGATTTCTTTGTTGGGGGGTTTGTACACATCCTAAGGTTTTCCCCCATGGCCTGAAAATAAAATCATACACACTTTTGCTAAGGTGAAAATTGACTGCAAAATCGGCTCAATTCTGCCCGTGGACCTGGTTCAGCAGCACGGCTTCAATTTTCCTCTTCCTGTGGGTTTGCTTCCTCCAATCCAGATTGGCACACACCCCAAGTTACCTAGAAGGCCAATGATCAGCTGCAAAGAGAGAACACCTTGAAAAGAGCAACCAATGGCATGCAAGCTGCAAAAAGACTTGTCTCTTGATGGTGATTGGTCGGCGGTAAAGGGAGTGGCACTTTTTGACTAAACCATGTGCTCTCTGCCTAGTAAACAGCATGATTAAGCTTAAGCATAGTCTAATTAAGTAGTAAACATCATTTGTTTTGCTTTCCTTAAAGTTAAGAATGTAATTACATTAGTCTTAAGCATGGTTTGTACACGATTAGACTTAACCGTAAAGATTAGGTTGATTTAATACCTTTCCTCCCTAGGAGGGTAAGGTCTAGGTCTGTGCTTGCTTAGAGGGTGCTAGCTAGGCTTGTAACTTAAGGTAAACACACAGCATTGCCACTTCATTGTGCTTAAAATCAGATTACCCCTTTAAGAGCATTTGCTTTCGAATTCTCAAATACTTCACTTGCTTATCCTTAATTTGGTCGATTAAGGTGGTATTCAAGTAAGTCCTAATCTTTGATTAAGTGGTGTTTCTGTATCTTAATCCAAGTTTAGGGACCCTAAACTCACGTTTGGTAATGTTTCTGCATCCAAACATTGAGTTTAGCTCTTTCAAATTTGTCCTTCATCCACACGGGTTCAATGAAGCAAAACTGAAATTGCTTACTTAAGCTGTGAGCTTAGTGAGTTTTAGCTTCGATTTCTTTCAATCCTTGATGCATACATCAGCCATCATGATTAGCCACATTGCAAGAATTATGAACACATCCAAGGATCATGATATGGGGTATGGGTTTCTACTGACTTCAATTTTCGAAAAACCTGGGATTCCATTGCAGAAGAAAGTAGGCTTTCAGGTCAGTGATAAAGTTGACAACTGTACCTTGACTAGGTGTGATTTCAAGGTAACAAAAGGTGACAGTGTAACTTCAGAACAGGGGCTCCAAACACCCCTCGGTCCTGTTCCCAGTGAAGCCTCCACATCCAACACTCCTACAATTGACACATTGTTGTAGGATCAGATCACATTGAAGGGAGAGATAGCTGCAGTAAAGCAGACACTTACAAAGGAAAACGCTCTCAGTGTAAAACATCACGAGGATCTGTTGAGTGCCCTTCTTACCCTCATAGCCGAATTTCCTCCTCCACCTTCCTCTACTTGACTTTGTTCCTTCCGTGTTTCTGATACTGTTTTTAAAACACTTGGTTATGTATGTGACTGGTAGTGGTTTATGAATGTTCCTGAGTGGCTTATGCTTTTAAGCTATGACTTTGCTTTCTTACATGTGTTACCTGTTTGTGTGTGACTCGGATGGAGAATATCATTACTGTACGCTATACTTGAGTGTATCGCTGTTATTTCCCGCATTACCACTCTGGTGGTGACTGCATCCACACTGGGTTTCAACTTCTGGCCTCCTCATCCTTTTCGATGATGTCAAAAGGGGGAAGATAAGTATGACCTTGGATCGATTGGTTTGCTTAGTTCTACATTGACCTCTTCACTCATGCGTTCTCTCTTATATGGATTGAATAAACTATTTTGGCAGTAATGTATTTTGCCCTATCATAAATGACGTCTAATGGTCATTTGGTTTGTCATCATTAAAAAAGGGAAAATTGTTAACCCAATTAATGTGAAGGGTTTTTATGGTAACAATCTAAATTACTAGTCAATCTGTCGTGCTTGAGTTGTGTGTTGAGACAGGATTCGAAAAATACTTAGAACAGTTCGAATGAGCGTGGAGCATCAAAGTCGATACATGTGCAAGGAGTCCCGCTGATAATAAGAGTCTTAGACTTAGTATTAGTTTTATTTTTAGATTCTTGTTAATATGCCAATTAGAAAGTTCTTGACTTAGCGTTTGCTTTGAAAGGTTTTTAAATACTTCAGAACACTGCCCCAGAACAGTTCTGAGAAGTCAGGTCTGTAGTGTTTTGAGGTCAAAGACAAAAACGAGTTTCAAGATTTTAAAATGATTTTTTTGACTGTCGAATTTCTTGAAATAAGGAGGACAAATTTTTTTTATGTCAGTTGAGTCTAAAAAGACTTCTTCCTTTAAAGAAAATATTGAGAAATTTTAGTAGTAGAGTCTAAAAAGGTTTCTTTCCTTAAAAAATAAAATTAAAAAATTTTTAAAAAATTTTATCCTATCCTTTAAGGGAAGAATATCTGGTAGAGAGATTGTTAGGGGCTTGGCTGCTGAGTTGTTTAGTGGGAGTGGAATTCTTTTTCCCCTACTCTGGCAGCACATGCACCATGCCTATTTATGCCGCCTCTCTCCTTAAGGTTTTCTAAAGGTTTTCCAAGGGTTGAAAAGTGTCTTTGTGAGTCTAAATTTTCTGTGAGAAAACCTTCAAAGCGAGTGCTAAATCGAGTCTTCAACATTGGCATAATAGGGATTGTATTGTATCTTACATTCAGCTTGTTTAGAAGCATTCAAGTAAGGTGTTCTTTTTTTTCTCTTTTCCATCAATGAGATAAAAAAGTGTCCAAGTCTTAGGAGACATTAGACATGGTTGTTGTAACGAGGGTCTTGGGGTAGATTAAGTTACGTGGTGTTTGTAACGAAGGTCTTGGGGTAGACCAAGTTATGTGTGTGACTGAGTCACGTGTGTTACAGTTCTAACGTGTTCAGCCCGTCTAGTGAAAGTGTGTTGAAATCCTTAGAGGTAGATCGTGCTTTTTACACCTCAGTTGGACCAAAGGTAGTTTTCCGCGTAAAAACATAGTGTCTCCTTTATTATTTCCGCAATTAGCTTTGTTTCTATTTCACTCCAAACACGCAGTCCAAGCAGTTTTCACGAGTGTTCTGAAACAATAGAAAAAAGTTGATAGACACAATTCACCCCTCTCTTGTGTCCTTGTGCGATTAAATCTAGCAAAACCCAACTTAGCATCATTTATGATAAGGCCCAGTTTCATCTGGGACCAACAACCTAAATCCAACATCATGATCCTATTCATTCCCAAACTAGCCTAAACTTTCAAGCCTGCTTAGTTAACCTCTCCTTCTTACCTACCCAAAGTTATTAATCATTTTATGTCAACCTATATCCAACCTTTACTTTTCACTACCTACTTCCATTACATTCATATTCCAAAATGTCACCGTGTTACTCGAGATTAAGAAGGCAGAAGAGACAGTCAGATGCAAAGATGAAGAATCACCTTAATGTGATGCGATTATATACTTGATATATTGTTTGATCTCGAAGCAAATTTGCAAACAGATTAAGGATCACTAGATCTTGTTTGAACATTTACTTAAATCCTCTCTACATGCTTGATTGCTTACAAGCATCTTACTCAACAAGATCGTTAGGAAATTGAATGCCTACAGTTTCAAAGTTTAAGTTCAATTACCTTGAACTCTTATCCTTAAGCACTATACCAAGCTTGCTAGAAGTGGACCATTGTCATGCACACACACATACATATACACGTGCATGCACACGTGCGCACATATACACACACACATGTGTGTGTGGGAGGGGGGAGTGTCATACTTTCTAAGTGTGGACTTAGGAGAAATCACTTCAAGAGAGGTCTTGAGGCTGTGTTGTAGTTAAGGTCCCTCGGTGGATCTTGCACATTATGTAAATCTTGGAACAGATTAATATAAGTGGTTAAATCCTAACAAAGGGACCTTAGGAGGGGATATACCCTAATTGGAGGGTCAACCTTTTTTAGAAACATCTTGTGCTTTCTGCTATACTAACTTACTGCTCAACTTCCATGACATATTTCATAAGTGCCTTTGACTTTATTGTTTAGTGTTCTTGAGTTTGCTATTAATTCAGATATTCTGTGTTTAAGTTTCACTTGCAAATATTTATGATCACCCTATTCACCCCATTTAGGGTGAATGAGCTTATTTGGAACCAACAATTGGTATCAAAGTTTGTCTTATCTCTTGTGATTTAACCATCAAGTGAGTAAAGATGAATGTCTTCCCTAATAATGATTGAGATAAGTCAAGGTGCATTTGTGTGTAGATACTCCATTATTTTTTCAATCTAGCTTCACTCACTCAAAGAAACTTATGTAGATCTGGCTGATAGATCAAGACTATAAGCTGTGGAACATATTGTTAGGGGCTCCAATTTGAATTATGCACATAGTTGGCACTAACCAGGTCGAGCAGCCCATTGACCAATATGCCTCTGAAAGCCATCAAAGAGTGCAAGCTAACTATAAGGCACTTAATGCTTTATATTATGCTTTAGATGCTAATGCATTTAGCAAAATTGCTTATAAAATAGTAACTGAAGTGTGGAATGCCTTAGTTACCAAATAAAAAGGCATAAATCAAGTCAGAGAATTAAATATAAGCATCTATGTACACTAATATGAGCTTTCCAAGATGCTTCCTAATGAAGGTGTAAAGGAGATGTACATCACATTTATTAACATCATCAACAACTACAAGTCTCTTCAAAAAGTATACTCAAATGAAGAGATGGTGATGAACTTACTCAAGAGTCTCCTAAGGAACCAATGGGGAGCCAAGGTCATAACCATTGAAGAGGATCAGAACCTAAAGATCTTGTAATTGGAGGATCTGGTTGGAAAAGTCCTAGCTTTTGAGATCCACCTACAAGAAGAGCAAAAAGAAACATTAGATAGAGGGTAGCCTTAAACTATAGTCAAGAACTCTAAAAGTCAAGGTGACATAGAATTTAAAGTGTACTAGGATGAGATTGTCACATTGGCCAGAGGCTTCCACAAAATGCTCAAGCGGAAGAATTTTGAGTTCAAGAAGCTTTAGAGAGGATCATCCTCAAAAGGCAACAAAGATATAAATGCTCCTTTCAGAACCTTAGAACTATCAGAATTATTTACTTTGGTTATGGCCAATGAGGACATATGATGAAAAATTACCAATCTTTGTAGAAGAAAACTAAAAAGAAAAATTAAGGGAAAAGGCAAAAAACCCATGATAGCTGCATAGAGCGACAGTGAGTCCAGTGACAATGAAGATGAAGAGGATGATATTTCCAACTTGTCTTCATAGAAATTGAAAGAAATCAAAAGGCAAAATCTCAGGGTACTGCAAATCAGTACTCAAGGAAGCTGAAGGCTTATCCACTCAGTAGGTGAAATCTCTAGTCTCTAAAATATCTAAAGATGATTTAATTCAGATTGTTATGCCTAGTGTGAATACTAAGGAAGAGTATGTTTTTAAGATCAAGTCCCTTAATCATGAAATTGCTCTTTTAAAATATAAAAAGGAAAGTGTGAGGATGAATGTGGTCGTTAACACACAAAATGCAAGTCTTTAAAGACTGAAAGCAAACAGTTTTTAAGCTCTATAATGAATTCTATAAGAAGTAGGATAACTCTAAAAAGAGGCTAAAGCTCTCAAGGAAAAATTGCAGAGATCAAAAACTGAAAATGATCATGTTTTCAACCTTAAGTCTAAGTAGCCGCCAAGCTTCATCAAGCTAAAAATGAGATTAGAAGGCTCAAAGCTCAATACAAGGATTTTTAAAAATCTCTTTCAAAAATGACTAAGGAATAAGAAAACTCGGACAGATTACTTGGATTCCAAAGTGTCTCCTTTAATAGAGAAGAATTGAGATATGATCCTAGCAACAAAAGAAAATCATATTAGAACTTCTTTACTAAAGTGACATCTCCCCATGAAGGCTAGAAATGGTGGCAAAGAAACTTTGTGCATAGTAAGGATCAAATTGGATATAGTCTTAGAATTAATCAAGCATGGGTACCCAAGGGTACAAGGCTCTTGAATATAATAATAGATCCTACACACAGATTTTCAGTCAAGGAAGTAGAAAAGTTTGGCGTTTGTTTTGCAGGTATGCTCCAAGTAAAACATTGATCTGTGGTACCTTGATAGCACATGATTGGTGACGATACAGTGTTTTCAAAACTTGAATAGTCCATTCAAGGCAAAGTTACATTTTGAGATAAAAAGTCAAAAATGATCATTGAATTGGAAAAGTTGAAGAAAAAAATTCCTCTAGTTCAATTGAGAATGTTTACTTGGTAGATGATCTTAAATTCAATTTTCTCATCATTTCTCAATTATGTGATGAAGGGAACAAAATTACCTTTAATTCTGCTCTGTATGATGTCATTAGCCTTGAAACTGGAAATATCAGTCTATCTGGATCAAAGGAAATGTTTGTACTATTAACCTTGGTCATCTTAATTCTAAGACCCTAGCGTATCTTAAAGTTGTTAATGATGATGCATGGTTGTCACATAGAAAATTAGGTCATGCTAGCATGTATGTAATTGATAAATTATTCAAGTATGATCTAGTAAGATGTCTTCCCAAGCATAAATATGATAAAGATCAAGTTTGCAATGCATGTGTAAAAAGGTAAACAAGTTTGAGCTTCATTCAAAGCCGTGAAAATTGTTCCTATCACAAGGCCCCTTAAATCATTGTATAGGGATTTGTGTGTTCGTATAAGATTAATGTCTTAGTGGTAGTAAATATGTATTTGGTGTTGTTGATGATTATTCTAGTTTTACCTGGGCATTCTTCCTAAAAGATAGAACAAATACTTTTAAAGTGTCTGTTGAGTATTGTGGACAAGTATAGAACACTCAAGGACGACCAATTCAAACTATGAGAAGTGAGCATAGAGTTGATTTTAAAGGAGAATTTGTTAAATTCTATTATCAAATGCGGATATCAGATAACTTCTTAGCACAAAGGACTCCACAACAGAATAGGGTAGTTGAAAGAAAAAACAAAAGCTTGGAAGAAATGGCCAGAAGAATGCTATGTGAAAATGATCTAACAAAATGTTTCTGGGCTAATCTTGTGAGCAGTACCATTATATTCTTAACAAATACTTGATCAAATATATCCTAAAGAAAAATCCTTTTGAGCTCTTCCAAGAAAAGAAGTTGAAGATTTTGTACTTCAAAGCATTTAACAGCAAGTGCTTCATTTACAACAATGGAAAAGAAACTCTTAGAAAATTAGATGCAAGAAGTTATAAAGGTATCTTTTTCGGATACTCTTAGTAAAGTAAAGCATACAGAGTATACAACAGAGAACTAAGGTGGCTGAAGAAAGCATCAATATAGTGTTTGATGACAACAACGATGTATATATTAGGCTAACTTTAGTCCACGATTTTAAACTCAGTAGGCATGATGATGAAGAATAAGATAAAGTTGGACCCAACAAAGCAATAACTCAGAGTCTGCCTCAGGGTATCCTGAGTCAATCAGAAGATACTGTGAAGAACCCTGAAGGTGAAACACCAAGAACTCTATAACAATGCAAGAGGTTATACAAGAGATAAGGCAGGGAACTAGCACTAATTCAAATCTTCATGAACTAAGGAGAGACTATAGATTTCTTACACACCATCATATGAACAACATCATGTCAAACATCAACTCAATGGTAAGGACTTGTTATTCTCTTAGAAATTTGTGTGCTTTCTCTACATTTGTTTGTCTTATAGAACCCTGAAGTCCTCTTAAATCTCTTGAAGACCCTTATTGGACCAAGTTATACAAGAAGAACTCAACCAATTTAAAAGAAAACAAGTTTAGCCCTTGACCAGCTGACCTAAGGAGCTTCCAGCAATTAGAGCCAAATGGGTGTTTAGGCATAAGTTAGAGGGTCTGGTAATGTGGTTAGAAGTAAGGGTACACTTGTGGTTAAGGGTTATAACCAAGAACAAGTGATTGATTATGATGAGACCTTTTCCCCTGTAGCTAGATTAGAGGACATTAGAATGCTACTTACATTATCATCTTTTATGGACACCAAGTTATATCAAATGGATGTGACATATGCATTTTTAAATTAATATTGCACGAAGAAGTTTTTCTCAAACTACCCCCTTATTTTGAAAACCCAAACTATCCTGATCATGCTTTCAAATGGCACAAAGCCCTCTATGGATTGAAATAAGCTCCTAAAGCATGGCATGAGAGGCTTAGCAGAATCTTACTCAAAAATGATTTTAAAAAAGGATAGATTGATAAGATGTCATTTATTAAAATAAAGGGCAAAAATTTCTTGCTTGTGTAAACGTATGTTGCTGATGTGTTATTTGGTGCTACTAATGAATCCTTGTGTAAAGAATTCTCTAAGCTCATGAATAATGAATTTGAGATAAGTATTATAGGAGAATTGAACTCCTTCCTTTGACTACAAATCAAGTAAGCCAGGTTGACATCTTCATCAACTAACGAAAGTATGTCAAGAAACTTCTGAAGAAATATGGACTTGACAGTTTAAAGCATGCTAAGACTGCAATGGCCTCAAACTGTATGCTTGAATTGGAGTCAAGTATACGTCAATCCCTAAAAAGGTATACAAATGTATGATTAGACCATTTCTATATTTAACTATAAACTAGCTTGACATCATGTCTAGTGTTTACTTATGTGCAAGATTCTAATCAGCTCCCAAGGAATCTCACCTGAAGGATGCGAAAAAGAATTTTCAAATATCTTGTTGAAATGAAGGACCTTGGTCTATTGTATCCAAGAAGTGGCAACTTTGAACATATAGGGTACTCCCATGCGGACTTTGCAGGTTCAAGGTTATTAATTCAGCACTCTAGGACCAAGCATATTGAAATAGGGCATCATTTCGTCAAAGGTCATGTGGAAAAAGGTCATATTTTTCTAGATTTTCTACCTACTAATATGCAATTAGCTGATATATTTACCAAACCCCTTCTTGAAGATTAATGCTATTTTATTCGAAGGGAATTAGAATAGATTGACCACATTACATAAGTTGAGGGTGACCTCATAATTTTATCCATGGTAAGAAAAATGATTTTTCTGGTGCTTGACTTTGATAAATTTGACAGTATCAAGGTAGTCAAGTTAAGTCGGTTCATATACTAGTATGGGCATGTTCTTATGTCGATGACGACTAATTAATAGCTTTCTGTTCTTAAAAATGGAAATTGGATTTTGAAAATTGATTTGAAATCTTTTCAAAATTGGATTAAAAGATCTCTTTGAAATTTTTTGAGTGATTCCTTCATCTTTTTCTCTTAAAATTGGTTGCTGCTAAAGCCCGTCAACCCTTTACATATGTCAATGCCTTACTCTTTGGAACTTGTCTAAGTTTATTATGTCTCATTGATTACCCATAGGTATGAACTCTTTTATTTCTACTCTTAACCCATCTTAACACCATTCTCTCTTATCTTTCAGCTTTTAAAACCCTAACCCAAAGACTCCATCTTTTCTCTCACCAAATCACCATTTTCTAAGCTGCAATGTGTTCCAAAATGCAAAAGAGTGCTCCATTTGAGCTTGCTTCCACGAGAATTATTTGAAACTCTCTCTCTTAACAGCTCCTACTGCTCCTAAAGGGTATAAAAGGTTGCTTTAAAAAGAAATAGAGAAAATTGAGTTTGAAATCAATGAAACTCAGGATGTAAAGGTTCCACCTTTTATTTCTACAAATGTCCTTGATGCGTTGATGAGTAGTTTGAAGAAGGTAGTGAAAATACTTTCAGAAATTGATGGATAGAAAGATGATTGCTTCTATTCGTCTTGACAAGGATTTCTTCATGAATGCTAAGTTAGGAGTTTTTGCTTATCTTGGAACGGGTGAATTGTAGGGAACTCTTTGGTGTTATAATGAAAGTCTATCCTAATTTGGTTAAGCTCTTTTATGCAAACATGAGAAAACAAAGACCTAAGGATATGATTTATTACACTATTTTGGTTATGGGTGTAGATTTTAGTTTTTCAGTTGTAACATTAGGTCAAATCTTCAATCTCAAGGTAGACCTTACCAATCGTTGAACATGTGTGCTAATGCATGTATTGAGAACTTCTCTAGATTTGAGATTTTATCAGATAACAAGAAACAAGTTTCCTACACCTACCTTTTCTAGAACCCAGACTTCTTCACTATATCCTAGTAAGAACTATCTATTCTAGGGAACCACAAAGAATTGCCATTTGTCAGGACCATTGGAATGGTTCAACACATCATGATGGATCCAAGGTGCTATTTGTCATTTGTTTGGAGTATCTTATGAGGAGTTTGAAGCTTCATCGCTTACGTAAGGATTTTATGCACATTTTGATATAGAATTTTTAGAGCTTTTCAGTAACCTCTAGACTTCATATAAGTAAGGAAAAGTTTAACATTGTTTTTGTAAATGTGGATAAACAAGTCTAGCTTTCAAATGGGTTCTTTTCCCATTAGATATCCTGGAATGCCCTTAACAACTTTCAAGCTTTCTAGGCATGATTATCATACTTTAATGGAAATAATTATTGGTAGGTTGAAGAGTTGGGCAAAAAAGAGATTAACAAATACTAGGAGATCAACTTTGTTTTAATTAGTGTGTAGATTTATTGGGCAGCCATTGTGATTCTGCCTGAGTGTTTCATATGGGCCCCCACCAACCAAGTCGTCCATCAGTAACGTAACTAAAGATCACCCAAAAGAGAAATCTAAACAAGATCCTCTGATATCAGTCTAACAAAACCAAAACAGGAAGAGTGGAACCATCCAAAATCAAAGCAACAAAAAGATAAAGTTCCTCATCAAATCACGTTTTTTTAAGCAAAGACACCAATTCTAAAGGGGGAAGACTCTCAAAATCACTAATCACAAAAGGCTAAAATTCTTAGATAAAGTTTTTGGAGGGAGACACTGGCACCATATCATATCATTCATTCATTAACATGTTCTCATATCCATCAAAGTTGATTTTTAAAAGAAATGGGTTTATACTGAAAATACAAAATTAAGCTACAATATGCGAAAGGGAAGCCAATGGGGTGACACTAAACATTCAACCGAAAATAAATCATAAATCTAGGAGAATTACAATCCCAAGTAAACTAAAAATTAAATAACACATCCCTTCACTTTCTAAAGCCTTCTGGAAAAATGCACTTATAATTTAAAGATATCATCACTTAGAAACTCTTTGTTTCTATGTTAGCAATTCCCCTATGTGAGAAAACTAGGATTGGACAATTGCAGTTCTTCCCCCAGGCAAATATCTAGACCTATCATGTGCTGGATTTTTCTAGACACTTCCTCTATTTTGATGTTATTTCTCTATCTCTATCTCTAGAACTTTTGGTATTATGAAAATTATATTATTAGAAAACAAACTCAACAAAGGTTTCTACCCCTACCCATCATGCAATTTTTGAATATAGGTAAGCGCCTCAAATGGCCAGGGAAAATCGGAGCTGGAAATAGACATTTCTAGGCAATTTCAATAGTCTTGAAAAATTAACATTATATCTACTCAAGAGTGACATTATGCTAAATATATCAACACCTTCAAAGCGGACTCTTCAAGCTTTCCAATTACACTTTTCCCATAATTTTTGGATGAGGATAACATGATAAATTAACAATGGAAAACTGGGCCAAAATTTAGATTTTGGGTCATTTTGGGTAAAAAGGGCTAATCGTGGCCTTTACTCCATTTTTTATACTAATCACTTGAAGACCCAAACTTGACCTTAATGCTCGTTTACTCAACTAAAGTTTTGGTTGTATGGGATTTGATTATAGGTCTAAATCAAAAGGGGGTTTAGGTATTAACGATGCTAAATGTTGAAATATTGCACTGATTAGGAAATGTGTTTGGCATGTGTCAAGTAAGTAGAAACAATATCGGTAAGATGGGTACATGATAAGTGCTTTATACGTACACCTTTTTAGGGCTATTTTGCCTTGTTTTTAGAAGAATTTTGTGCTTAATGATGCTATTTACTCTCCTATTCTCG
Organism: Carnegiea gigantea; assembly: GCA_029747015.1. Lineage (NCBI taxonomy): Eukaryota > Viridiplantae > Streptophyta > Magnoliopsida > Caryophyllales > Cactaceae > Carnegiea > Carnegiea gigantea. The sequence continues at coordinate 147,828 of JAKOGI010000540.1, read as the reverse complement.
ATATATACTTGGGTGTAGTTGTTTTATGTGTTCTGCAGGATTTTTAGCCTTTTCACCTAGCATTTGCCCTTCAATGGTTGTATTTTGACCTCCCATACGGTCAACCATGAGTTGCCACGACCGTAGAGCAAAGAAAGATCAAGAATCTAGTTCTAGCCTCGACCACGGTCGGACCGTGGTGGGCCTATAACTATTACCTCTTCGTTTTCCCTTAGCTGTGTGGCCGAGAATGCTTGAAGTTTTCTATAAATAGCATCGCTTGCAGTAGAAGAAAGTACTCCTCAATCATTTCTTAGAGCATTTCAAGCAATAGCATAGTTTAGATTAGCCTTTTCTCTCAAATTTTGTAGCTTTTTTTTTCTTGGTTGAGAATTTTGAGTGTGAGAGTTTTTGATTCTGAGGTGGTTGTGAAGCCCTTGGTGAAGGCCATCTCAATCGAATCGCTTTTGGCCAGATTTCACCTAATCTTTGGTTAGTTTATCATTTCAATCATGTCTAAGTAGTTTTCTGAGTCTACGGATTTAGTAGTTTTTGGAATTGTTATTGGATCATGTTTTAATTTGTTCAATTGTTCTATTTTTATAATTGGTTTGATTTTATCTATCAAGTGTTTTGTATGTTGTGGGTTTATTTTTGTCTGGAATTTACTTACGCTATTGAAAAAACCGAGTGAACATTCGAGAGACGACATTTGGTTGTTGGACTGCTTGAATAAACGTAGCATAACTTCAACTCAACAGAGAGATTTATATGTTAAGAGGGCTAGTGAATAATCGAATATATTAAACTTGGATTAAGTCAAATTAGCTTGAGAGAACGAAATTTGCTTAGTTTAGGCAAATTTAGTTGATTTCGAAAGAATAGACTGAATTTCTAAAAAAGATTACAATTTCTCGAAATCTACCAATTAGAGAATAACAGATGTTTATCAGATTTGATCCAATTCCCTTCCATAACTGCGAAAATTCCTAGACATTTTTCTCTTATTGATTTAGTCAAGTTTTATTTGCGTTTGTTAATTGAAATTCACTCGAATATAGTTTCACTTAGCACATTTCGATAGATAAAACTTAGTGAGTTTCTTTAGTCCCTAAGGAACAATATCTCTATCTATACTACATCTACTCGTGCGCTTACGGCAGTAGAAATTAGTCACAACCTACACTCACACATCAAGTTTTTGGCACCATTGCCAGTGACTAAATTGCTAACTATTGAGTACTGTCTTACGAAAGTGACTAAGCATTGTTTTTATTTGTTTTGTTTAGTTATTTTTCTTGTTATTTTTCTTCATCCTATTTAATTGCACTGGTAGTGTTGGTGAAGTGCTTGTAAGAATTTGTCCTAGTTTATACGAAGTCTAATTTTGTACGAGCCCGATCCAAAATTGAGAGGACTTTTCGCTTAAGAAGGAAAAAGCAGAGGATCGAAGAATAAAGGCGTGAAGCAAGAACGGATTCAAGCATGGCGGGTGAAGAAAGAAGGACCTTTCGTGATTTCGTTACTCCCAGAATCCAAGGGATTGCCTCCAGCATTGCTCGACCTACGGTAGATGCCAACAACTTCGAACTCAAGTCAGCACTTATTTCCATGGTGCAACAATCTCAATTCGGCGAAAGTCCCTTGGAAGATCTGAATCTCCACCTCTCGATATTCTTAGAGGTGTGTGATAACTAAAGTTGAACAAAGTCTCCAGTGATGCAATTCGCCTACGCTTATTCCCTTTCTCATTGAGGGATAAAGCGAGGGTGTGGTTGCATTCCTTACCATCTGGTTGCATAACGACTTGGGACGAGTTGACAAAAGTTTTTCTCACCAAATTCTTTCCCCCGAGCAAGACAGCAAGCCTGTGAAATCAGATCACCAACTTTCCGCAAAGAGAAGATGAGACATTTTATGAAGCCTGGGAGCATTTTAAGGATTTGCTACGTCTGTGCCCCTATCATGGTCTTCAGCGCTCGATGATTATCCAGACATTTTATAACGGTGTGACCCAAGCTGTGAGGTCCACTATCGATGCAGCGACAGGAGGAACTCTAATGAGTAAGACCGATGATGAAGCGTATAGTCTTATAAAGGAGATGGTGGTTAATAACTTTCAATGGTCATCAGAACATACCGAACCTAAGTGGGTTGGAGGTAAGTTTGAAGTCAATGCTCTAACTTTAGTTTTTGCTAAAGTAGATGCCATGACTCAAAGATTAGGCCAACTGAATGTGAATGCTGTTAATTCTAATGCCCCTTCCCCTTGTGATACCTGTAGTTCAATTAAGCATATAACTTTGCATTGTCCAATAGAGAGTCCTTTTTCCTAAGAATCAAATGACGTTAATTATGTTCAAAATTTCAACCCAAGACCGACCTATGACCCTTACTCTAATACTTACAATCTGGCTTCGAAGAATCACTAGAATCTTTCTTATAGGTCAAGCCTGAACCCTGTGAATCTGCCCCCTATGAATGCTAGATTACCCCCTGGTTTTCAAAGACCCCCATTCCCTTCTCAGATGCCCCAAAAGTCAAATTCAAAGTTAATGATAGAAAGCATGATTATGGCCCAACAGAAATAAGATGAGTACATTAAGCAAGTAGCCACCAAGGTTGATGTGCTTACAACTCATAATAGGATGTCAGAGACCTAGATTGCCCAAAAAGCTGCTTTTTTATCTATGCCCCCCAGATAGACTTCCCAATAAACCTAAACCCAACCCTCGTGAGCACTGTAAGTGTGTCACTATGAAAGAGGATGAAGAGGACTTAACTGACTCTGAGAAAGTACCTAAGGAAGCGGGTAGAGAGATAACCATTGCAGGTAGTAAAGAGAGATAAAATTATGGCAACACTGCCACATTTGTAGAGAATAACTCTATTGAGATCCAACACCATTTTGTCCCTAAGCTTTCTGACCCAGGTAGTTTTTCTATCCCTTGCATTGTGGATAAAGTGGGAGTTGAGAGAGGTCTCTGTGATTTAGGTGTAAGTGTTATTATAATGCCCTGCTCCTTGTTTCATAGACTGCACCGAGGACCATCACTAGCCGCACCATTTTCACTTCTGTTGGCTGATGGTTCTGGGACGCAACCCATAAGCATTTGGAAGATGTGCCTATTAATATAGGTGATATTTGGCTGTTAGAGGACTTCATTGTTGTCGATATACCTGAGGCTGATGATGCCCAGATTATCCTAGGTCAGCCCATTTTGGCGACAGCTAGTTGCCACATTTATGTTAGAGAGGGTCGTATATCTTTTGAGGTAAAAGGGAGATTTGTTGTGTTTACTCATAGGAAGTAGGATGCGATTTCTCCTCAGTCTTCTATATTAGATGCACTATCCCTTTCCAACGAATGTGATATGGAGAATGTCTTGTATGCTAAAGATACTCCTGATTCTGAATGGAATTCATATGAGGACCCTGATCAATGGTATGTTAAGGTGGAGTTTTATGCTCCTATGCCACCTAACCAACCCGAGGTTGAGGCCCCTTCTTCTAATGAGTCTTCGCTGAGTGAATATTGTAGGTTTGCATGAGTTGTTCACTCTATTCCCCCTTTGGAAGGTTTCAATGCCGATTTTGATGTAGGGGTTGAGCAAGTAGATAGTAGCCTGTCTGATGGGCTAAGAAAGTGGTTTGTTTTGTATGCGGATAGTGTGCTGTGGCACCAACTTATGAAGACAAAGGATGTGCAGCCAGAATCGCTACGATGGTACCTTTAGCTGCAGAAGTTCGATTTTGTCGTCCGTGACAAAAGAGATCCGGACCAAGCCTAGAACAAGGGTCAAGCTCTTGAATTTAAACGAGCGCTTCTTGGGAGGCAATCCAGGCTTTTTCTTATCTTACTTTTTCTTTTTTTTGTTTTCCTTTGTTTTGTTATTTTTGTAGTTTGATAAAAGAAAAAAAAAAAGAGAGTGAGAATAAGACTTTGAACAAAAAAAGAAAAAAAATAAAGACAAAAACAGAAAAAAATGTTTAACAATAAAATGTTTGGCACCACGGCCAGAGTCCTAAACCCACGGCCAGAGGATGTAAAACCAAAAATTTTTTTTTTCTGGGTCCAGCAGGCACCACCGACCGTCCATGGTGGACCCCATGGTCCGTGGTGGGCTGCTATGGGCTACGGTCTAGGTTTTTAACCGCGGTACGCGTTCCCCTTCCCCTCACTTCTTCTTCTTCAACTCGACACTTTCTCTCTCTTCCTCTATTCTCTCTCTCTAAAACTCCCATTACCAACTCCTTCAATCATCCCTCACTTCTCCTCCATTTTTCTCCATTTTCACACCAAATTTCTCCTTTTCACTCAATATTCCCCTTTCCTCCAACAATTTCATCTCTTTTCATCTCTTCTTCAAGGTTCATCTCCCCTCCTTCATCCATCATACCCATCTCTTTCTTTTTATTAAAATTCCTCATCTTTTCACTTATTTTCTTCAATTTTTCAGATTTTAGTTCTAATTCTTAGTTTTAGTTTTGTTTTTGATTAGGTTTTGTAGCCATGGTGCCAACTAAAAGGCAAATGAGCACCAAGGAGGTTGGTTCATCAAGTCGAGCACTACCCCGGCCTCAAAGGACATCAAGAATATCAACCAATGCGCATACTAGAGAAAACATTCCTCACCCTCTTAGTTTGACTAATCCCGATCATATTGCTAGATATAATTGTTTGAATGAGTGTATAGTTATCGCAACTAGATATTATGATGAGGATTTATTGGCCCGATTGGGATTGTTGGATGATATTCGTTAGTTGTTTGCTAGAGGTTGTATGAGCCACGTTATAGAAATCAAAGAGCATACGTACAAGGACCTGACCATAGAATTTCTTAGTACACTCCATATCGAGGTCACTAGAGGGCCTCAATGTCAAACCGGATATATTTCGTTTCATTTGCAGGGTCAGTTATATGAACTGAACCTAGGTACTTTCAACGTTATCTTCGATTTTCCATCTAGTTTGGATTTACCAAGTCGCCAAGTCCCCTGTGAGTTTAACCCGAATGCATTTTGGAGTGAACTTTCAGGGAGTGTCTAGTATAGCACCAGTTCATCGAAATGTACTCATATTAGAAACCGTTGCATGAGAGTCGCTCAGTGTATTCTGGCTTGTTCTATATTTGCTCGAGGCGATAATCTGAATGTCCCCAGACTGTCTGAGTTGTAGTTTTTATCCTGTATGCTTGATGTTATGCCACTTGATCCAGGTTTATTTTTAGCTAGACAATTGCATAGTACTGCTGTTAGCACTAAATGTAGAATAGTCATTGGTGGGATTGTGACCACTATTGCTATATTCTTGGGTGTTGAGCCCAATCCTAAGGATAGAGTTTCTAGTTCTGAGTGGCTTGATCTAGTTGCTTTTGAGATTATGAATTTTTGTAAAGTTGAGGCTGGTCGTCTGTGTTGGATTTACCCTGGGGACAGGCTTTTGCCTCTTCCTAATGTTGATCGCATTACTCTGCTTCATCAGGTTAACCTTTATTGGTTACCTGGTGATGACGATGCTGCTCAACCTACACCTCATCAACCGGCCCCTCATACTAGTCAAGCAAGACCTAGTTTTTCCTCTCAACAACCCCCTCCTAATAACTCCAATATCCAAGACACCCTTAGGTCTATTCAAGAGGAACAGGCTTCCCTCCAAGTATTTGTTGCTTCTGAGAATGCAGTTCTTAGAGACTTTGTCCAAGAGCGCTATGATGAGCTTTATGGGTTGCTTGCTTCCTAGACACAACATTTCTGGGACTATAGGGCATGTCTAGAAACCTAGTGAGATTGGCATATCTCTTATGGCCAACCACCCCATCATCCATCTCCACCCCCTTTCTGACTGTTCTGTTTACCCCTATCCCTTCCCTTTTTATTATGATGTGCCCACATTGAGGGCAATGTGCGATTTAAGCATGGGGAAAGTAAGCAGGTTATTACATTTGGTGTCTGATGCTTCTTTTTTTTCTTGTTTGGTGTGTTTGTTTGTTTCTGCTTTGTATATATTTTTAGTGGTAGCTTTTGTAGTTTTTGTTTTAGTTTTGTTTTAGCAGTGCATTTAGTTTTCTTCTAGGTTGTTTAGTTCCTTTCTTTTATTAGTTTCTTTTGCATTTTAGTTTGCATTGTTTGTAAGAGCATGCATGCATTTGCGTAAAAGAAAAAGGGGCACATAAAAAAATCCTTCAATGATGATCTTATAGATTTGATAGCTTTCTTTGGTTAGTTTGATCCTTTGATTCACCCAAATTGTGCATAAAGTTTGTGAATGAATTTTTGAACTGAATTCTATGTTTTGACCATATGTTGGATGCAAATTGATTTTTCCCATAAGTCTTTACATAAAATTCTAGCATGTGTTTGCCTGTGAGCTAGTTTTGATTGTGGTAGACGTCCTGTGAGCTTTTGAGCTTTAAGAGGCTATTTATCATTTTTAGTCTCATGTTTTTCTTCATGTGTGACACTCCCTTGATGTCAATTCTCTAGAACTTGCTTTGATTCTCATTCAAGACCACACTTCGCATATGCATTTAGGCAATATGATTGAGGCAATTTTTCTTTGATTTATTTGAAACCCACAGCCAAATAGCCACCCTTGTTATGTATTGTATCCCTTTGTTAGCCCCTTTGAGTCTGTATCTGTTTTTCTTGATTTAACCCTCCTATCTTTAGTCCATGGACAAACACTTGTCTTATCCTTAAGCCAAGGCTAAGAGGAGCGTTATGTTCTTTTACATCAATTTGATAGGGTGTTAGCAAGGTGGATTGTTAATGTTTTTGGTGAATTTTTCGTTGTTTGGTGCAGGGGTGTAAAAAAACAATAAATCCCTTGTTTTATTGTGTAAAGTTTAGAGAAGAGTTCAATTTTTCAAAGTTCATTATGGAAATTCCCTTGGCTATTCCTTTTTGAAAAAGAAAAAAAAGAGGAAAAAAAATCAATATAAAATCATCAGGGAAAAAACATTCGAAGAAGATGATTAGCCTTGGTGGGAATGAAAGATATTTATGGTTCTTCGACTCTTTCTCTTTTCATTTGGGGACTTAGTTTGTTGATATGCTTTGAGAAGGATGTAATATGATACATTGGAATCATTTAAGCTCTTAGTCTGTGGCTTTTAGCTCCTCATTTCCAAAAAACATTTATTCCCCTCTTACCTTTACCCTAAGCCACATTACATCCCTATGAAAGTCCTCATGATTGTTAATGTTTTGCATTTTAGTAGTGGCGAATTTGAGAATCTTGTCAAGCCTATGATAGATTTGTGTCAAAGGAATGAGAATTAAGAGAAACTTCATGTATACACATTGTTAAACATATGAGTGCTGAGTGCCATATAACTATAGTGAGGTTCAACCAGCCTTGCTCGTCTTACTCGTTTCATGTGCCAGAATAATTGTATTTGACAATTTAGAGGACGATTGGTTCAAGTTTTGCATTATAGTCTATTAAGTGTTTTTGAAATTTCATTCTCTATTCTATTTGTTAATAATATTTTTGCATCTTATTGGGCTACATTTGGATCATCCTTACCATTTGAATGTTATCTACATCTATCTTGAGGAGGTTGTGTACATTCTTTTTAGTCTCTGCATTGCTTGAGGACAAGCAACAGTTTAAGCACGGGGGAGTTTGATAAGTGCTTTATATGTACACCTTTTTGGGGTATTTTGCCTTGTTTTTAGGAGAATTTTATGCTTAATGATGCTATTTACTCTTGTATTCTCAATTTATACTTGGGTGTAGTTGTTTTATGTGTTCTGCAGGATTTTTAGCCTTTTCACCCAGCATTTGCCCTTCAATGGCGGTATTTTGACCTCCCCCAAGGTCAACCATGAGTTGCCACAACCGCAGAGCAAAGAAAGATCAAGGAATTGGGTTCCAGCCCAGACCACGGTCAGACCGTGGTAGCTGCCACAGACCGTGGTGGGCCTATAATTGTTGCCTCTTCATTTTTTCTTGGTTGTGTGGCTGAGAATACTTGAAGTTTTCCATAAATAGCGTCGCCTGCAGCAGAAGAAAGTACTCCTAAATCATCTCTTAGAGCATTTCAAGCAATAGTATACTTTAGATTAGTCTTTTCTCTCAAATTTTGTAGTTTTTTTGGTAAGAATTTTGAGTGTGAGAGCTTTCGATTCCAAGGCAGTTGTGAAGCCCTTGGTGAAGGCCATCTCAATCGAATCGCTTTCGCTCAGAATTCACCCAATCTTTGGATAGTTTATCTTTTCAATCATGTCTGAGTAGTTTTCTTAGTCTAGGGATTTAGTAGTTTTTGAAATTATTATTGGATCATGTTTTAGTTTGTTGAATTATGCTATTTTCATGATTGGTTTGATTTTGTCTATCAAGTATTTTGTATGTTTGTTGGTTTTTGGCCAGAATTTACTTACACTATTGAAACAGCCGAGTGAACATTCGAGAGAGGACATTTGGTTGTTAGACTACTTAAATAGATTTAACATAACTTCAACTCAGTAGAGAGATTTATATGTTGAGAGAGCTGGAGTGTAATCAAATATATTAAACTTGGATTAAGTTAAATTAGTTTGAGAAAACGACGTTTGCTTAGTTTAGGCAAATTTAGTTGATTTCGAAAGAATAGACTGAATTTCTGAAAAAGAATACAATTCCTCAAAATCTACCAATTAGAGAATAGCACATGTTTATCAGATTTGATCCAATTCCCTTCCACAACTGTTAAAATTCCTAGACATTTTTCTCTTATTGATTTAGTCATTTTTTATTTGCGATTATTAATTGAAATCCACTTGAATATAGTTTCGCTTAGCGCATTTCGATAGATCAAACTCAGTAAGTTTCTTTAGTCCTTGAGAAACGATATCCTTGTCTATATTACATCTACCCATGTGCTTGTGGCAGTAGAAGTAGTAGTCGTCACAACTTACACTCACACATCAGTACACCAGCCTTATAAGAAGCAAGCACAATAGTGGGCCTACAAAGCACCAACTAATGCTAGTAGAACTAAATCAGCAAAGTCAAGAACATCTTTGAAAACAAGCTTTGATAAGCAAACACACCAATGAAGATGAGATATAAGTGGCAAATACATAGCTGTAGGAGCTTATCACTAAATTAAACATGAACCTATGGGCAATGTCTTTTAAACTAAGGTGATTTCGTCAAGGTGGAATATCCTGAAAGCTAGTTTTATTAGTTGGTTAGCAGTTCTTAATAGGTTAAAAACTAGGGATAGATTGCTAACTAGGGATCATCTGTTTTGTAAGTGTTGAGTTTAGTAGAAGTACTCTTAAGACTATCAGAGGAAAAATGAAGATGCAAAGACCTATGCAATGAATATGAGATAGGGTTATGAACGTGTAGAGAGAACCAAAATATTGGTTGTAGTTAAAAAAAGGGTATTATACCTTTATGTCACTACATTTATGAATAGCCTATGGACTAAAAGCAATATTAGAATATGTGAAGGGACACTGGAAAACAAGGTACTTCAATTAACAAAGTCTCAGATTATGTACAAAGGTGGGGATAAACATAGAGATTTATTGTTGAGTTTTTTTTTTATCATCAGAAAATTTGTATACGCTTGGGAATGCCCAAATGATAGATGTAAAGTAAATTTTGGAGGTTAATTAAAATGTATCACTTGATTACCTAATAAAATAAAATAAAATTTTGGATCGAAGGTACACAACACTTGGTATACCTGCTAAAGGTTAGTAAAATTTATGTCTATAGATAAATACCATTACATTAGGTAAAAATATAAATGTATTGATGCACATTCTATTGAATTTATATATGTTCTCCTTAGATGATCTAAACCTTGATTAAAATTAGTTCAAGTATTTTTTGAAAGCACAAATTCTTGGGCAATACCGTCTCACATAAAAGTTATTTGTAACACAGAGTTCTTTTAAGTGTGACATTGTTCAAGTTTTGTATAGATTAACGATGTATTTTGGAAGGATTTTTTAAATTTAAAGGTGATTAATAGTTCATTTAGCAGTGACTTTTATTATAATCAATCTTAAATGAACTATTAATCATATCAATTGTTATTAAAAGTCACTGTGACAACATGTGTCTTATTATATATTTTATGTGAGATGGTCTCACATATAACTTATTATTAGTTTTATCGCATGCCGAATAATTTAGCTCTGGAGTTTGGAGACAACGCTTCCCCCCCCCCCCAAAAAAAAAAAAAAGACAACTAGATTTTCAATTTTTTTAAGCTCCCTGACAAGGACTGATGGTGGCGCTCTCTGACTCTCGATGCTCAAAGCCTATATCATACACCTGGAAGCACAGGCTCATCAAAAATACATCAGTAAATTAGTATTAACAAATAGAATATATGATAACTACACCCATATATATATATATATATATATATATATATATATATATATATATATATATATATATATATATATATATATATATATATATATATATATATATATATATATATATATATATATATATATATATATATGTATATATATATATATATATATATATATAGGATGTGAGAGCACCTACTCTCAGGAGTACCTAATAATTTACCCTCAGTGCTTTCCTTGTGGAGTTCTTCAACTCAAAATCCACTAAAGTATCCATGTTCACTCCAAACACCATTGACCTTTTATTTTACTCAAACATACCATTGCAGAAATTTATATGGGCCAACCATACAACTAAAGGCCTAGGCAATCGGAAGTAACAGGTTAATCATTTTTAGTTTTTTAAGCTGGTTAAAGAATGAAAGGAAGGAAAAGAAATTAAAATAAAAAAGAACCCTATTCATTTCCCTCCTTCATTCCATGAATTGATTGTATCACAAGGAAAAAAAAAAAAAAAAAGAACCCACAACTACTCTCTCCTTACTCTCAATTCTCATCTGCTCTCTTTCAAATAGAACTCTACAGGTGGCTGCAACATTAGCAAAGGGGAACTACTTTAATTCGCTTCTTGTAGATCGATTGATCAAAGAGAAGGATAGAGAAATTGGGTGTGCAAAATCTTATTCATCATGTACGATATGTTATGATACAAAAACTTTCAAAAAATTATAGGATTACTCATCATAAATGGTGAAAGGTTGTATTTGATCATGGACAATTCATAAAGATCACATTTTGCTACAAAAGTTAAACGTAAGAATGAACAATAAAAGTCAGATGTGTAGTCTTTTGCTTATCCCCTGTTTCGTGATACATTATATTATCAAATATGAATCATCACCTCAGTTTTATTATACTTTTTAAGTTTGTCAATTGCTTACTAGTTTTAGTAGTTATAGGAAGCCACCCTACAATGTGTGCAATTTACAGAACCCTAATATATTTACTGTCAGAAATCTTATACCCTACATTTTTGTATAGCTGGATGTTGATAATTTACTTATTGTTTTGTAAATTAGAATGACAGATAACGCTGGGGATGAAAATTTGGTTGCTATGAGCAATGAAATGGAGTTAAATGTTGAGGATAGTGATGACATGCTTGATGATGATTATGAACAGTATGGGTTTAACAATGAGGATGATGGATTTGTTGAGGTTAGGCAGAAAAGGAAGCAAATGTATAATGAATTGCTTGATGAGTTAGAGGCAATACGAGCTGAAAATAATGAGAGTAAGGATGCAGCCAATAAACTCCTTGATGAGTTAAAGACGCGTTACCAAGATTTAGATGATGCAGATAGCCCTTTGAGTAGTGAGGATGATGATGATTATGGGGTATGAAGGGAATCAAAAAAAAAAGAAGAGCAAGTACCCTCGATACAAACATAGCACATCAAAAGGAGTTCACATAGAAGTAGGCATGTTGTTTAGGGATAAGAAGCAACTTAGTGATGCCATTAAAGATTATAGGATATATAATAGTTATGCTATTAAGACAAATCACAAGTGACAAAGCTAGGCTTCAAATAATTTGCATTACAGAGGGCTATAAGTGGAAGTTGTGGGCATCAAAACCACGAAGGGAGAAATCTTTTCAAATTAAAAAGATGCCTAACCTCACACTTGTGTTTCTTGTAGCTTTGAGAGAGGGATGAGGAAATTCTCTAGTAAATGGTTGGCACGTGAATATATGGATACCTTTAGGTTGCAACCAAATTTGAGGTTAAGGGTGCTAAAAGGCTTGATTGAGAAGGACCATCTATACAAGCCTTCCATGTCTATGTGTGGAGGAACTCAAGAGAAGTCTTTGTCATTATTATTAAGGGATTGTATAATTTGCATTACAGAGGGATATGAGTGGATGTTGTGGGCATTGAAACCACGAAAGGAGAAATCTTTTCAAATTAAAATGATTCCTAACCTCACACTTATGTTCCCTGTAGCTTTGAGAGAGGGATGAGGAGATTCTCCAGTAAATGGTTGACACATGAATACATAGATACCTTTAGGTTACAACCAAATTTGAGGCTGAGGGTGCTAAGAGGCTTGATTGAGAAGGACCATCTATGCAAGCCTTCCATGTCTATGTGTGGAGGAACTCAAGAGAAGTCTTTATCATTGTTATTAGGGGATTGTAGGGCCCAATTTGGCATGATTAAGGATTATACAAATGAGCTTCTTACCAAGAATCCAAATTCAATTGTGAAGATTGATGTTAACACAAATGCAAATGGAGAATCTATTTTTAAGAGTCTATATATATGTGTTGATATTTTGAAGAGAGGATTCTTAGATGGGTGCAGAAGAGTGTTATGCCTTGATGCATCCTTCTTGAAGGGTCTTGGAATGGGAAAGTTTTGGCTATAGTCAGTCGAGATGCCAACAACCAAATGTACCATGTTGCTTGAGAAGTGGCATAAAATGAATATAAAGAAACATCAATGTGGTTCCTTAAATTCTTACATGAGGACTTAGACATAGCAAATGGATAGGGTTGGACCATGATTTCAGATCAACAAAAGGCAAGATTATATAACTACCTTTAGATTGTTTATTATGTTTTTGATATGTACATGTTGATGCTAAAATCTTATTTTGATTTTTATCTTTGTTTAGGGCCTTGTTGATGTCATTTCTTACTGCCTACCTAAAGCGAAAATAGATTATATCAAGACATGTCTACACTGACCTTAAGAAGAAATAGAAGGGAGTACAATATAGAGATATGTTTTGGAGACTTGTAAAGTCATCAAATGAGGTTAATTACACCAAGAATGTCAATGAGATAACGGAGTTCGATCTTGCTGCATGGAAATTCTCATAAAATATGGAACCTAAGCACTTTTGTAAGTTCTTTTTCAAACTAGCTGCTAAATGTGACTCTGTTGATAACAATATGGCTGAAATATTCAATGGATCCGTTATTGAGGCGAGATTTAAGCCCATTATTACAATGCTTGAACACATTTTTGAGTATGGTATGACTAGAGTGGCTTCTAGAAAGATCATGGCTCAAAAATTCGCAACATGATATACGTCCTGTAATTCTTAGAAAACTAGAGAAGGCAAAGGATTAATCCAGATGGTGGTAAGCAAGTAGAACGGGCAATGGTATGTATAAGGTTAAGCATGGAATAGACAACTTTGTTGTTAACTTGTATAACATGACTTCCACTTGTAGGGCATGCGAATTAAGTGGTATCCCATGTGCTCACGGATTAGCAGCAATGAGGGAGGAGCAAATTAATCCAAGTCAATTTATTTATGAGTGTTATAGCTCTGAAATGCTAAGGATGACTTATTCAAACACATTGAAACCTTCGAATGGATCCAACCTGGGGGCTCATGTTAAAGATAATACAATTCTTGCTTCCAAATTTAAAGAGAAGAAAAGAGGGATTCTCCAATGCAAAAGAAGTTAGAGGAAGGGGAAAGAAGATCTCGTAGCCCGTCAGAACTGTGCCAAGATCAGGTGAAAGAGTTAGGTGCTCAAACTATGGTGCTGAAGGTCATAATGGGAGGATGTGCACATAAATGGTGTATTTTCTAAATTTTTACTATTCGCACCAAAGTTTCATTATTCCTATTTTTATAAATTTTCATAATTACTAGTTTTCCTAATGTTTGAGTTTGCAGCAAACTACTACCTTAACCTCAACTTCTAGTCTCAATGATCCTACTGCTGCTAATGTCTCCTTTGCTTCTGAAAGTGTTGTTGGTGCTGAAACTGGTTATAAAGCTATTGTTGCCAACAATGCATCTAAAGGTACTTGTTGTTGCCACTATATTTGTTGCTTTTATTTTTTCTTCTAATTCATATGCTGTTGTTACCGACATTACTTTAAATTTTAACTTTGCTGCCACTGCCCTTGCTGATGCCCCCCTGAATTTGAGGCCTCTGGTTTTGACTTTGCTAGTCCTTCTCAAGCAACTGTTGCTACTCATGTTACTTCAGTTAGTTCTCTTACTTTTGGGGATGTTGTTTCTCACCCTTTTGTTGCTGCATCTTCTTATTTTGGTGCTACATTTTCTTATGCTACTACTGTCAGCACCTCTCATGCTAATTCAGACAAAGGAAAACTCCCCGTTTGGAGAGCTTCTACATTAAGAACTACAATAGGGAGGTTTTTTTTTTTTTAACTCAAGATAGTGTTGCTTTTGCCACCTTGGGTGAATATGGATTTTTAGATTAGTTTTTCTTTTTTATGTTTTGGTTGAATTTTGTGATGTCTTTTGTTGAATATAATGATGCACACCATAAATAAGCAATCGTTTAGAGAGTGAATATCGTGCGGGTTTTGTTTTCCTTTTTTCGGAGGGGTGAATATGGTGTTGAATAAGTGGCATAGACTACAGTGGAATGATAGATCTTTGTTACCCCACTCCCTTGACAAAGCTGATTTGTGCTTAAACTCAATGCCTACTGAGCTATTTTCAATTTTCTGTTGTTATGAAGGTTGAATATGTTGTCTTCTTTCATTATGTGAATATGATAGTATAATACTCAACTTTGGATCAGTCTCAAAGACATCAGAGAGATGTGTCTACTCTTTGATCAGCTCTAGCACTGGTAATCTGATTTTTAAATCACAAACATGGGTGACAATCATGGTGATGTAAAGGCCTTAATAAAAATGCAAATTTAAACATTTTGAATCAAGAGATTATAATTTGCTTTTGATTGTGAGTTGCGTATTTCAAAGTCAGTTATTGCTATTTTCAATTTTCTAACATTATAGTTTTGCAATTCTGTAAAGAACAGTTGCATTACTTGATTATAGTCACAAGGTGAGAAAGTATATTGTGCATGGTTTGAATGATTTTAACAATATGAAGAGCTTAAGCAAGAAGAAGACTAGCATAATAACACCAATCAAAGAATACTACCATCAAAACTGAGGTTTTTTCCATTACATTTGAATCCATTGGACATAATGAAAGTCAAAGAATTCATTCATCATCATCAAACCACCTCAAGATACAAAAAGAAGTTGATTCATGTTTGTCATCATGACCCCATCCAAAATGTAGGAACACTAAACAACGAATACAAAGGGGTTGACTTAGTTCAGCAAAATGAAGTGATGGGTGCAATAAATGTATAAAAGAGTGTCGGCAAAATGAAAGTGGAGAGGGAACGAAGGAGGGAAATGAATAGGGTGGTTTTTTAATTTTAATTTCTTTTCCCCCTCTTCATTCTTTAACCGGCTTAAAAAATAAAAATAAAAGTGATAAACCTATTACTTCCTATTGCTTGGGCTTTTAATGGCACACTTGACCCATATCAATTTCTTCAGTGGTGTGTTTGAGTATAATAAAAGTTCAATGGTATTTGAGTAAAAATTGGATCAAAGATTCTATCATGGTTAACTTTTTTTAAAATTATCATAGTTGAAACTGATAAGAGCCCTTGATTTTATTTATAAAATCTCAACCATTGAATTATTTAAAGGGAACCGATTATATGGTTAAAAAAGTAACTGTCAAGCTTTTCTACACCTACTACCCCCTCCCTTTTCTCTCTCTATCTCTCTGTCTACCACACACAAGTGCTTCTCTCTCTCCTTCTACCTCTACCCTCGTCGATTCCTCACTGGCTCTCTCCTTCCACATGTCTCCTCACTGATTTCTTATCACTGGTGTGGCACCATAGTAGAGAACATCAAGGTACTCTGAAATCTGTCTCTTGCCATCGAAGTGGTTCATTCCTGCTGTGTTCGAATGCCTGAGCCGCACCTTCCGTCCGAGCGTGCATTAGCAATCCTTCAAATTAAGGTTAGTTTCTGATTAAGCCCACAGTAGAATGAATGAGATTTGCATTAGGTTGTGTAACTTGTCCTCAATTAGATGAATTTCAATGAAATGACTGAGGTAAGGTTTTTGGGGATGGGGGGCGGAGGGGAATGACTGGCCTGGTTCTTTTTAGGGGGGTGATAAGGCTGTTGTGACGTAATATTGGCAGGAAAGAATAGGTGATTGGTTAAGGTTAAGCGGGAGATAGGGCTTTATTTTTGAGGGGGGTAAGGTCTTGGATGATGGTTTGCTAGTGTTTGACAGTCCCTTATTTGGGGTCATCGGCCACCAGTAAGCCCTCCCTCCATTTTCCTACTGGCAATCAAAGTATGTGGTGGTGGCCGGTGGGTCAGGCTAAGAGGCTAGGGTTTTAGTTGATTTAAGGTTTGCTAATTTGCACCTTGGATGAAAATTCATTGGATAAGATTTACTTTGCTCTTATTATAAACTAGCTCAAACCTATGCATTGCCTCGGGATTAACTATTTGAATATTTATTTGAGGCTTTAACAATATCATTAAAGAATTCTCAATTTAAGAAAAATAAACTATTTATATACTTATATGGTTAAAAAAAAAACAAATTGTCCTTAGAACGTATGATAGTTGAAAGAACCCAAAAATTAAAGAAGACTAAGTGCTTTGTTGTCAGCACTCAGACAGAAAAACAAAAATAAAAAATTCATGCTACCATCAATTGCTGTTAGTGGATTCTTTTTTAAAAAAAGAGGGATTAACAAAAGTATACTTATCTAATTGCCTAGCAATGTAACTTCCCAACATTGCCACCGCAAAATACCATTCAAATATAATTACCATAAATTATATTATTGCATTATAATGTATTACATTACATTGAGCAAAATATCACATAAAAATCAATAACCCCCTAACCCCTCTAAAAAAAAAAAAAAACCAACACCCCCCTCTCTCTAAGCTTGATGAACATGAAAACTCTCAGACTTCAATAATCAAAGCAAGCACTGTTAATTACCTATATATCTTTCCATCAACCAAAACCTTAGCAAAAAAGCATAAAGGTTCAATTTGGCTCAACCAACTCATGGTCTATGTAATTGGTTTGTTCATCAAAAAGGAATAACCTTTGTATGTTTATATCACTACGCTTCATATTCATGACAACATTGCCATTCAGACACTACATTAAATTTGTTGAAAACTCAAATATAATATTCACGACCTTCTTATAATTCAAATCATCCATATGAAACATACATAGATCCCAAATTATACCACTCTTTTTAGTATATGACTACAAACGGCAAAGAAAATTTCTAAATTTATCAACATTGAGGCATATAAACACAATGAATATAGTTGTGTAGTACCTTAATCTACCTAAAGATGCATGTATAAAAAACCATACCCATTATCGTAAAATATTTATATTATAATTTGAGTGGCAATCCATGAGCAACAATAGCACAAATCCCCTTAGTGTTAACCTTTTCAGCATCCTCCAATTCACATAGATACTATAAGAACCTGAGCCTCTTCTGTAGAATCATTGTCAAAATTAGTGTCAGCTCATTGATTCTTCTAACATTATCACATAATACAGAAGAATCAGTCTTCTGCAAACACTAACTCAAAGTGAAAATCAACACACAACTTAAAGAGAATAGTAATGCCTTCTTCCTTTCAGATGTAGTAGATATTGCAAAACCTATGTGCAACAAGCATTGGGTTGAAAGTTGCTAGACATATATAGATGCAAGTATTAGAAAATAATTAAATTGACACAATGGAGATCAAGAACATTTGTACTCCTGTGGGAATCTATCAAATATTAGGATCGAAAGCGCCCTTTAATTATACAGATCATTAAACATCTGACTCAATAATAGGCTAGCCTATAGGAGCAACCTTCAACTTTTTGGGATGTACTACACAGGAGGTGTAACATTATCTACAGCCTTCTTATTTCTGCACCTACGTTTATAATATTGCAATTTTGAATTTTTAGTTCCCTTAAATTAGTAAGGGGATTTGCACTCTATTCTATTACCCTATTTCGCTCGGTTTCCTTTGCTACTACCCCAGAAATACTATGAACCTATATAACCTCATTTCACTTACTCCTATATACTCTCTTGGCATCTTTCAGTTACAATTTACATTTCCCCTCCCCCATCCCCAAAAAATACAAAGGAAAAGGAAAACCCTCTTCACTGCCTTCCTCTAAGTTCTCTTGTTCCTCTGTCTATTTAAGTGGTTTGCCTATAAAATTCCACCAAAATAATTAAAAGAGGCACACAATTCATGACGTATTACCTAAAATCACAAAAGAATTAGTACTCACTCAGTAGGGATAACAAAAACATACTGCAAGCAAGATGTTTAAGGTCAAAATAAAATCAATGTGGTGCAAAAGAGGAAGAAACAAAAGCTAACTATGTGAGGGATGGGAGGGGGCGAACAGGGTAAAGTCGACTTGCCATTTTTATTTGTATCTTTGAGGAAATAGGTAAGGTTCAGCAACAATTAGATCAGGTATCAACATAAAATGAACCAACTAACAGATAGTAGATGTACATGCATAAATGTTAAAACCTAAATGACGTTTCAATTAAGTACTTGTCAAACAACAATTCAATAACATCTCCTTGAAGATACTACGTAGGAAAATGAAGCCAATCCAACCAAGCAAATTCCTAGAAAAGAAATATACCAACATTTCCAGAATTAAAAGAACCGCTAATATTCAAGCAATTTCACCTCCAAGGCCCAAGCTGCTCATATGAATGGAAATATACCAACTAAAAATCATGGAAAAGAAATAACCACACCAACGGACATAAAACTCCAATCTTTAATCACCCTCTCCCCCAACAAAACCAAAATTCCAAAAACACCATCCCCTCAAATTCTCTCTTTGGATATGTATAGAAAAGGGATATAAGATGATAAAACAAATTACAGAATTAGAATACAATAATTAAGAAATTAGATATTTGTAGTTAGAATTAGAAATTAGAGTATCAAAGGTGATTTTAGGAAGAGAAAAAAGTTTTGAAGGAGGTAGTCATAAGTTGGAAATTTAGAGATTAACTACTTGTATGGAGCTTTTTAAAGTTCTTCAATCAGATTCACCAATGATCAACCCATAATAAAAAAGAGAGATAGAAATAGAGCAAACAGACCACTTTGGCTCCAATTTACTCTAGTTCTTTGTAGACCCCAAGATCAACATCGAAACTAAACCTGGTAATTAAAAAATGACTAAAACTACAAAAATTCAGGAAGTTATCAAGCTATAGTTTGTATACCCTTGCCATTATTTGGGCTTTTGCACAAACTGCATTTCATAATTGGTCATTGCTAAAAACGAAAAAAAGATATCATTAATTTTGGGTGGGGGGTGCAAAGGGAAGGAGAGAGGAGGAGGAGGGGAGAGGGTCACAGAGGAGTTTCTTGGAGCGTGGGGAGGGAAGAGTGTGAGCGTGCATCAGTTATAGAGTTACAGAAAGTCAAAGAGATGTGTTAAGAGAAGTTATATTATTTTCCTATTTTATTCTTTTATGCCATCGTAATTTACAGATAATGTGCCACATGAATATAGAGAGGGGGTAGAAATTATGAAATACGGACGTGCATAAGTCAAAAGTTAATTTTTTACATTTTATAAATTTTTAAGATATTAATGACTGAGAAGCAACAATAAGTGAAATCAATGGTGATACTTATGGGATACTCCACAATACACGTCCAGCGAAGTCAAGTAAACATTTCTTTTATGGTACATAATAGATGACAAAATACTCTTTATTTTTTCTTTTCTTTTAGGGCGTGTTCATATTATAAAAACTATTTCAAGTTTTTGATGGTTTTTTAAATTATTTCACAACGCCTTGGGTGGGTGGGATTTTTGTGGATATGAATGCCTCATGAGATATTAGATTGAACCCATCTTTCTTACCTAGTTGCCTATCTTAGAAAAGGGGAATCAATGAATCTATTTTTGAGTATCACCTGCAGGCCTCATATCTGCAGTGCCTTTGCTTCTCCAAAACTGCCCTAAGATGAGATTTTGGTTAAGTCAATTGAATATATCTGTGAATTCCCCATGTATTGATTCTTGATAGTTCCCTGATGGAGAAGATGTTGATACCTCCTTGTGATGCCAGCTTTGCCTTGTTTTGCTATTCCTGTATGCAGATGTGGATAATGCTGGACTCTGTTTGCATTGTTGTCTATCAAAGTTGAGCTTCACTCGCTATTTTGTATGTATCCCAAGTCTTGGATGTCCACCATCAAGCATTACGTGTCTTTGGGTGTGTATATTTAGTGAATGTGTGCATTTGTATGTGTGTGTGTGCGTGTGCGTGTGCGTGTGCGTGTGCAGTTATGCCTATGCAAGACCTAAGGTCGGTTTAAATCTGAATATCTAATAGTGTCTACCCTAAGGAGTAGGTGGAACAGAATCTCAAGCACTGTGGGTTTTCATCGTATGGCACCATTTTCATTATTCTGTGGGATTTCAAACCAGCTGCATGAACTATTTATTATTGTCGATGGCATTTTCTGGACATGGACACTAGTCTTTTTAGGATACATTGTAAAGGTCAAATGCCTTAGCTAAGTTGCATTTGTGTTCATAGAGTTACCCCCAAAAAAAAACTTCTTTGCAGTGTGACATGTTTGGTTGATTGTAACATGCTTTGTATTTCCCTTATTTTCTCTGGTTATATTGTACCAAGGCATCTGTGTTCATATCAGTATTTTAGGATCAACGAACTTTTGACTTAACATTATCATTAGTTGATAGGTAGCAGGGGTAGTAGTTGATGAGGGAACAAATCGAAGTAACATGGTAGGTTCTTTACTTGTTAAGCTTGGGCAAAGTTAAGAGCCAGTCATGATATGCACGTGAAGGCATCTGTTGTATCCATCATCACCATTGTTATTAGCATTATCGAAGTCATCGCCGCCACCATCTCAAATAAGGGCAACAATTTCCTACCCCTTCAAGTGGAAGCGAAAGGGTTTTTTTGGGGGGGGGGGAATGTGAAGCTAGCCATTGTCGAGGTCCGATGTTAATTCTCTTCTTGATTTCATAGATTTCACCTTCAACGCACAATTCTCCAATTTTGATAGCTATAGAGCAAGGACCATAACAATTAAGAATTTGTGCAATGGGGATTGTTTGCTTTCAAATGTTTATATGCTGATGGAGTTGAGTAAAATGTAACGATCAAGTCAAGGATAAATGAGTGGGAATGGGTCAGGCAGTTGCCAAGATCAAATTAAGTTTGTATCAATTGTAGTTAGATTTTTTTAAGTTTAATTTTTTAAAAATTTGGCAAATGATGTGCAGTTATGTTGTCGATTGTGGGTAGTTTTCTCTTTGTTTTATTTTTCACAATAGCATGAAATTTTTTAATAGGATAAGTTAAAATATATCTTTATGACTAATTTAGCCCTATTACTTTGCTACTAAGAAAGGCTAAAATAGGCAAGTCAAAAATCATACATTAATAAGGGCTTTGGCTTATTATATAACATAGATTATGAGTTCTCAGTTCAAAATATCCATAGAAATGTTAACTTTGAAAGGGGCATCTAATTTCTATTTGGGATATGTGAAAACCTTCTTGCAAGTCATGCCTTATTCTTTTCGAATCCCTAATATATGAACAACTTTACTGTAACACCCCCAGCCCCTATGGCTAGGAGCGTTACGTTTTTCTCGAAACTTACTTAACTTCTGGGACGAAACAGGCAGAGTTTCCCCTAAAAACTGATCATTTCACAGGCTAAAAGTCTTACAATAAATCCTTGCATTGAATAGAAATATAAAAAATTCTAAAATAAGCTCAATGGCTGCATGCCGGAGTTCATAACTCAACAAGCAACTCGCTCGGAGTACATCAAACAATATAGTTCATTAATAAAGGAGAAAGGAAAGATATAACTCAATAGTTCATACAACCAGAGTACTAGGGTTTACATCCCAAAACGTAACTAACTTCAGCTAAAAAGACAACTGACAAATTAAATGGTTGACTCACATGGCCATACAGGGCAACTCCTAAACCGAATGCACTACATGAACTAAAATACTTATTTATAGACATTATAAACTAAGAATACATTCTGTACCATCATTAAACAGCAAGACCACTCCTCTGTGGCCACACTTGACTCCCCTTTAAGCAAGGGTGAACTTTCATTTCGGCATAACTGAATCGACTTCTACCTATCACAAAGAAAACCTGTGGAAAAAGGGAAAAGAGTAATGGAATCAGCAACCACATGCTCAATGAGTATTTCCAAACTCCTTAAAACCAAAACCATTGTAGGCAGTAATACCTTTAATAGTCACGTATCACACATTAATGTATTATTATCATATTAGGCATTCATAGTCCCTAAGGACGGATTATTACCCATAGATTTCATCCTAGCCACTCTAACTCAATTCTAGGTCCCTAAATGACCAAATTTCCTCACTAGCAAGTGCTCAGGTACGTAAGCAAGCAAAAAGAACTATGCACTGAAATTTCTTTCATAGGTTATGCACATTTAAAACTTAAATGTTTGGTTCATTACAGGTACGTAGTCATGCCTTACATGAAATTTCATCCAAACACTCATTCATAAAATAAGCACAGGATATGCACATAGATCTTTCTTTCTTCTTTCTGAACGATGGAGAATTTCACTAATTCCCATCTATAGGCTATGTGGTATAATACGTGATTTGTGCCTTGTCTATCCAACTAACTTGTGTGAGATGCTTAAACACATGGAGTAGGAATTATGCAAGGAACTTTCTCTCACAAAATATGCTCATTTAAACTTATATGCTCGATGCATTACCAGGATATGGCCATGCTTTACATAGAATTTCAATCATATTGTACTTAGAATCTTAATCACAAGGTATGCACAAGAATCTTTCTTTCTTTTTCTGAAAACACTTTACTTAGCCTCTTTAGGCTCATAAAAAATCTTTTCTTAGCCTGTTGAGGCTCATGTTCTTTAAAATGAAATCTCCTTCGTATTGGTTCTCTAATAACCCTTATAAGCTGTTCGAATCTCATTCGAACTAGCCTCTTAATGGCCTCAGAAACTTTCTTTCTTTTTGAAATACTCAAAAGTGGCGAAATGCAAACTATTTTTCTCACTTATTAGGAAAATACCTTCTCTTCTTAGCTCTGGGGGAACAGCTCACGCCTTACTGCATCCAGTTCCCAGGGGAAACAACTCATGCCTTACTGCGTCCAATTCCCATTACCTTTGGGGAAATAGCTCACACCTTACTGCGTCCATTTCCCACGGGGAATAGCTCACGCCTTACTGTGTCCAGTTTTCAACCTCAAGGCCTGGCTAATTACCTTGCACTTTCTTAGCCTTTGAAATCATTCTTCATTTCGCTTTTCATTGCTTACTTTATTAAAGTCTTGCTTGTCTAACAAAATATCTCATTACCTTACTAATGGTTTATGGTTCTTTCGTTTTCAACTTAAAAACCTCTTATAGATGTGATAGATTCGCTAACTCGTAAGTCAAAACTCATTTGGAACTTAAAGAAATTGGCTAGCATATAACTCAAACTAAGTTTCGTAATAAACCCCTTCAGTTGCGCATTCTTAGTTCGTTTAAAATCCTTTTTAAACTCAAGAAGGAGACATAAACAACTAAAGCCTTAAAACGTTTTCGAACCTACCACTAGCTTGCTTTTTAACTACCTAAACCTATGAACTACTTAGTCAAGTTATTCACTGAGTAGTTCGACGATTAGGACCTTTTTACACTTCATACATCTTAACAAACTAATAGGCAACTGGTAAATACCCAAAACATTCATAATTATAAAAACAACCCTTTAACGACCCTTTTTAAAGATGTCAAAGTTCAAAAGTCAGTCACATAGCATCACTTAGCCACATCAAGAGGTAAGGGCTTCACACATGGCACATTCACAACACTTCATAATTCAACTTAGCAGTATAAGCCACACATGGCCTTGCAATCCACACGATTACGGTAACCACAACTCAGGCTTCCTCCTTACACAACACCGACCACAAAAAACCTCAAAAGCACTCATTAGTTCGACCTCAAGCCATCTAACTACTAACTCGATTTTAAGTTCGCAATTATAGAAATTCATCATAAAGATCATTATGAAATATGTAATAGCGACGTATAAACTTACCGAGCTAATAAGGTACTCAACGGACTGAAATGAGCTAATAAGGCATGGAACTAACTTGCATTCGTAACTCACATTTAGGACATAAGCATGCCATGCACATGTCATTTTCAAAGCATAACTAACCAACTTAACATCCATCGACTTAAAAGTACGCTTAGGTCATTGCAAGGCTATTTCTAAGCATGAATTAACTAACTTAACATGCATCGATTTAAACATGCTTAGGTTGTTTTAGAAGCTACTTTTAAACATGATTTGGCTAACTTAGCAAGCATCAATTCAAACATAAATTGACTAATTTAACATGCATAATGTATACCTGAATTCAATCGAACATGTTAAGCTATACATGCATGGTCTAAGCTTCGATTCAATCCAACTAAACATGCAAAATCACTTCACAATTTTAGTTAGCCTAATCAACATTAAACTAACATGCATCTCACCTTAAGGGTTCAAACGTTTTTGAAATTACTAATACTTAGGATGCGAGAAACACCCACCTCGACTCCAAGCTAAGGATTCATTCGAAGGGCCTTGGGCTCGACTTTCGGTGCTTGAAAACTCCATCTTCGACTTCTTGCTCCTTGACCACATGAACAGACCCCATACCATGCCTAAACCCGTACAAGTCGTACCCTAATTTCACCCAAATGCTAACTCACTGACTTGAACTTGTGGTGGGTGCTTGGGGCTACGAATTACTCCCAATCTGTAGAAGATTTAAAGCAACTAATAGCTATATTGCATGGTCAAGCTTGGGTACGTGTTTGATGCCCTAAATCATTGCCCAAACCGACCACAAACGTGGTGGTTTCTTTGAATTTTTGTCCCGATTTTACACCAAAAGGTTGGTTTGATGATGGCGAGGTGAAATCTGGAGGATTTTCGAGCTGGGCTGAGCGAAAATTGGTGGTTTTGGGAGCTTGGTGGCTGCATTCATGGTGGATGGAGAGGAGGAAGAAGACTTAGAGCAAAGAGGAGATGAGGGAAAGAGGTGTCGAGGGGGTTGTAACAGGAGGAAGAAGGAAAAAGGGGTCCGGTGAAATACAAAAATGCCCTTCGCCCCTTTTCTTTCTTTCTTTTTTGGTCTCAAGCTATTTAATAATCAACACCACTAGTTAATCTCGCACCTTTTATTTTAAACCCGAATCGATAATACGATCTTTCGTCGATTAATCGTTTCCAAATATATCAAGGTTTGATTTAATAAACCTCGAAACTAATTCTAAGATTAAAAATCTAACCATACTCGGGTTCCTACTCGATTTAGTACCCGTTAATAACCTTTATTAAAGCTTACTAAAAATCATCAAAGATCTTCAAAACTAATACCAATAATATAAATAACGATAAAATATTCTTTTTAATAAATTATCACTCACATAGGCACGTAGATAATAATTTAACTTATATAGTTAATAAAAATACGAATTTTATAACATAGAAGACAAGATACTCAGCTTAACATAAAATAAAGAATGCAGGTCTTACATTCTCCCCCCTTAAAAGAATTTCGTCCTCAAAATTCTAAAGCTCACAGTTTAAGCAAACATAAGACGCACACACACATCCTATGATCTACATGGTGGGATTCCAAAAAGGTTTCATTTAGCAATCCACTACATCCTTTTAATCGGAAGAAAAAGGCCTATGGAATCTAGTCTCCTCCTCACCAATCCTCTTCAAGCGTCTACTCACTCTATTTAGGCGTTGAGAGTAAATGACATCGAAGAGGGGCAAATGAGTTGGCATGGAAAACCATATTGAGCTTGTTTTGAAAATGAACATAGACTTTCGATTATCTAGACTCAATTCGCATAGTAAACAACAACTCTATGCATACGCATCCATAAGTGGGCATCTAGAGGTATTACAACTGGGATAATGACATCTCAAGGTCACATACTAGTAGTCTCATTCTAAAACACGAATTCAAGTCACTTTTAGGATCACAATGATTAACATGGGGATTCCTATAACACATTAGAGTAATAAGAACATCACATAGCACCCTGTAGCATCACTCAAGCACAGTAGCATCGCATAATATCAGCAATTCAGCATTCTCAAGCCTAGGAATTATAAGTAATAGGAAGCCGTCTAATACGCATATAGCAAGCAATTCACAAAACGAAAACATATGCCACTGATATTCCTGGGACCTATGGGTTATGGGCCTACACGCCTCTGCTGCGCTACTCTGATCAAATATATAAGGGCAAGAATATGTGAATGCAGGTTTCTAGGGTTGCCTTATCATGCTTCGAATATGTGCATATGCAGTTATCCAGCTATAATATGGAATCATAGAATCCACGAAATGCAAATAACGAGTCAGAGGTCATGCCATGCTGTGAATTATGAAACTTACATCATTTGGATAATCAAATTATATACCAAACCAGACTCAAGTTAAGCAAACACCAAGAAGTGCAACAACTTATTCATAAAACACATAACTAGTCAAGTATAACAAACTTAGACAACTATATGACCTTCTATGGGCTTTAGACTGTATATAAGGCTAGGACTATGCTTTAAAGCATTCGGGCTCCTAGTAGTGTCCAACGAAAAGACATCTAGGCAAGCATACATGGGTGCAACCCTCATTTAAAACCTAAGGTCGAGGTTATGCCTCGAGGTTTGTCCAAACTATTTGGACCTAGCCATTAATCAACTAACAGGGGGTAAGCATAATGGCATCATTAGTCTTACGGATATAAATTGAGGTGTTGTGATGCTTGTTTCTCATAGGGTGGGTGCAGGAGTCTTAGGAACTCGTGGTATGAGAGAGGCGGTTCAATATCATCGAAAATTCTAGGTTTCCACATTTGATGTTAAAGCTTACGAAGCGTTGGAAAGGCATGGATCGTCTCCTCAAGAGGTGACGAGGTGATACATGTGGTATAACAATTCCAAAGTCTGTCAGGTTCTCCCTTATATCTCTGTTTAGGTGTGTTGGGGTTAATATAGGCAGGATGCTATCAATCCTATAATAAGAATAGCGTTTCATGCTACGATGAGCATAACGCTTAGCCGATTCGTAAGTAACCCTGGTTACATGTTTGAAAACAAGGAAGACTCCTTATGTAAGCATTAATGGCACATATATGAAGGCTCGAAATAATACGTTGGTAACAATCAATAAGACTCTACGATGATTACCTATATTGATATGCGCGCACACGAAGTCCTTACATAGTTCCCTTAGTAAATGAGAAATTATGTAAAAAGGGGCATCATTTAAAAGGACTTTTAGTCAAGAAAACAGTCTTTAGTTACTTACTAACAACTTGTCATGAACACATCATGCAACGAATGCATATTGATATGTGGGTATTCAAAACATCAATGTAAAACAAATGCAAGTCTTTAAACGCAATAGTAGAGCCTAACAAGATAATCCAAAAGGTCTTTAATACGAAAGAAAAACCTTAACTCACTATTTAGGAAGGGTCTTAACTTTCAAAGCTTCTATGTTTTAAAAGGAGGATGGTTTAACTACTTCTAGCTCTTTCCCTATCAACTATTGAGTGCGTCTGCTCACTCTATTATTAGGCCCGAGGAGCAAATCGTACTTAAGGGTCAGAATGGGCTTGGAGTTAAAACATTCTCAGTTGTTTGAGTTCAACCCATGTGCACTTGAAATGTTTGATGCAAATCGCCAAGGTGTATAAGCAAAACAACCTTTAATTGAGCTAACACCTAACTTGCTCACGAGAAAACAAGTCACTTGACCCACATCCTAGCAAATAGTTCATTCATTTAATTAATGAGCTCACTCAAGCCCTACCTAACTCGCTAAACACACTAGCATTCACATAAAAACTCACATTTGCGCACAAAAGAGTCATAATCACATCATTATGAATGCGTTCCTGGATAACTATATGAAATACAAGACTCAGGTCGCAGCCTATGGTCGCAGACCTTGCTCTGATACCATCTTGTAACACCCCCAACCCCGATAGCTAGGAGCGTTACATTGTTCTCAAATCCTACTTAACTTCTGGGGTGAAACGGATAGAGTTTTCCCTTAAAACTGACCATTTCACAGGCTAGAAGTCTTACAATAAATCTCTGCATTCAATAGAAACATGTAAAATTCTAAAATAACCTCAATGGCTACACACCGGAGTTCATAACTCAACAAGCAACTCGCTCGGAGTACATCAAACAATATAGTTCATTAATAAAGGAGAAAGGAAAGATATAACTCAACTATTCACACAACCAGAGTACTAGGGTTTACATCCCAAAACGTAACTAACTTCAGCTAAAAAGATAACTGACAAATTAAATAGTTGGCTCACATGGCCATACAGAGTGACTCCTAAACCGAATGCACTACATAAACTAAAATACTTGTTTACATACATTTACAAACTAAGAATACATTCTATAATATCATTAAACAGCAAGACCACTTCTCTGTGGGCACACTTGACTCCCCTTTAAGCAAAGGTAAACTTCCATTTTAGTATAACTGAATCGACTTCTACCTATCACAAAGAAAACTCAAGGAAAAGGGGGAAACAGTAATGGGATGAACAGCCACACGCTCAGTGAGTATTTCTCGACTCCTTAAAGCCAAAACTGTTGCAAGCAGTAATAACTTTAATAGTCACATATCACGCATTAATGTATTACTATCATATTAGGCATTCATAGTCCCTAAGGGCGGATTATTACCCATAGATTTCATCTTAGCCACTCTAATGCATTTCTTGGTCCCTAAATGATCAAATTTCCTAACTAGCAAGTGCTCAGGTACGTAAGCAAGCAACAAGAACTATGCACTAAACTTTCTTTCATAGGTTATGCACATTCAAAACTTAAATGTTGGGTTCATTGCAGGGACATAGCCATGCCTTACTTAAAATTTCATTCAAACACTCATTCATAAAATAAGCATAGGATATGCATAGATATCTTCCTTTCTTCTTTCTAAACGACGGAGAATTTCGTTAACTCCCATTTATAGGCTATGTGGTATAATACGTGATTTGCGCCTCGTCTATCCAATTAACTCATGCGAGATGCTTAAACACATGGAGTAGGGATTATGCAAGAAACTTTCTTTCATAAAATATGCACATTTAAACTTATATGCTCAATGCATTACAAGGATATGGTCATGCTTTACTTAGAAATTCATTGATATTGTACTTAGAATCGTAATCACAAGATATGCACAAGAATCTTTCTTTCTTTTTCTGAAAACACTTTACTTAGCCTCTTGAGGCTCATAAAAACTCTTTTCTTAGCCTGTTGAGGCTTACATTGTTTAAAAGAAAATCTCCTTCATATTAGTCCTCTAATGACCCTTATAAGCTATTTGAATCTCATTTGAACTGGCCTCTTAATAGCCCTTGAAACTTTCTTTCTTTCTAAAATACTTAAAAGTGGCGAAATGCCAACTATTTTTCATACTTATTAGGAAAATACCCTTTCTTCTTAGCTCTAGGGGAATAGCTCATGCCTTACTGCGTCCAATTCCCATGGGAGAATAGCTCACGCCTTACTGCGTCCAGTTCCCATTACCTTTAGGGAAACAGCTCGTGCCCTACTGCGTCCAGTTCCCAAGGGGGAACGGCTCATGCCTTACTACGTCTAGTTTCCATTACCTTTGGAGAACAGCTCATGCCTTACTGCATCCAGTTCCCAAGGGGGAACAGCTCACGCCTTACTGCGTCCAATTTCCACCCTCAAGATCTGGCCAATTGCCTAGCACTTTCTTAGCTTTTGAAATAATTCTTTATTTCTCTTTTCAGTTGCTTACTTTATTAAAGTCTTGCTTGTCTAACAAAATAACCAATAACCTTACTAATGGTTTATGGTTATTTCATTTTCAACTTAAAAACCTCTTATAGATGTGATAGATTCACTAACTCATAAGTCAAAACTCATTTGGAACTTAAAGAAATTGGCTACCATATAACTCAAACTGAGTTTCGTAATAAACTCTTTCAGTCGCCCATTCTTAGTTCATTTAAAATCCTTTTTAAACTCAAGAAGGAGGCATAAACAACTAAAGCCTTAAAATGTTTTCGAACCTACTATTAGCTTGCTTTTTAACTACCTAAACCTATCGACCATTCAGTCGAGTCATTGACTGAGTAGTTCGATGATTTAGGACCTTTTTACACTTCAAACATCTTAACAAACTAATAGGCAACAGGTAAATGCTCAAAATATTCGTAATTGTGAAAACAACTCTTTAACGACCCTTTTTAAAGATGTCTAAGTTCAAAAGTCAGTCACATAGCATCACTTAGCCACATCAAGAGGAAAGGGTTTCACACATGACACATTCACAACACTTCATAATTCAACTTAGCAGCATAAGCCACGCGTGGCCTCGCAATCCACACAATTGCGATAATCACAACCTAGGCTTCCTTCTTACACAACACCGACCACAAAGAACCTTAAAAGCACTCATTAGTTTGACCTCAAGCCATCCAACTACTAACTCGGTTTTAAGTTTGCAATTATAGCAATTCATCATAAAGATCATTATGAAATATGTAATAGTGACGTATGAACTTACCGAGCAATTAGCATTCTTCCAACGGTACATTACGGCATATATAAACATATATATATTTCATTAATTTAATTAAGGTACTCAACGGACTGAAATGAGCTAATAAGGCATGGAACTGACTTGCATTCATAACTCACATTTAAGAAATAAGCATGCCATGCGCATGTCATTTTCAAAGCATAACTAACCAACTTAACATGCATCGACTTAAAAGCATGCTTAGGTGATTGCAAGGCTATCTCTAAGCATGAATTAACTAACTTAACATGCAACGATTTAAACATGCTTAGGTTGTTTTAGAAGCTACTTTTAAACATGATTTGGCTAACTTAGCAAGCATCAATTCAAACTTGAATTGACTAATTTAACATGCATAATCTAGGCCTAAATTCAATCGAACATATTAAGCTATACATGCATGGTCTAAGCTTGAATTCAATCCAACTGAACATACATAATCACTTCATAATTTCAGTCAGCCTAATCAACCTTAAACTAACATGCATCTCATCTTAAGGGTTGAAACATTTTCGAAATTACTAATACTTAGGAGGCGAGAAATACCCACCTTGACTCCAAACTAAGGATTCATTCGAAGGGCCTTGGGCTTGACTTTAGGTGCTTAAAACTCCCATCTTTGACTCCTTGCTCCCTGACCACACGAACAGACCCTATACCACACCTAAACTCGTGCAATTTGAACCCTAATTTCACCCAAACACTCACTTATTGACTTGAACTTGTGGTAGGTGCTTGGGGCTGCGAATTACTCCCAATTTGTAGAAGATTCGATGCAACTAATAGCTAGATTGCATGGCCAAGCTTGGGTACGCGTCAAATGCCCCAAATCGTCGCCCAAACCGACCACAAACATGGTGGTTTCTTTGAATTTTTGCCCTGATTTTACACCAAAAGATTGGTTTGATGATGGAAAGGTGAAATCTGGAGGATTTTCGAGCTGGGCTGAGCAAAAAATTGGTGGTTTGGGAGCTTGGGAGCCGCGTTCATGGTGGATGGAGAGGAGGAAGAAGACGCAGAGTAGAGAGGAGAGGAGAGAGAGAGGTGTCGGAGGAGTCGCGACCGGAGGAAGAAGGAAAAATGGGTCCGGCGAAATTATAAAAATGCCCGTCGTCTCCTTTTCTTTCTTTTTTTTTTTGGTTTGTCTCAAGTTGTTTAATAATCAACACCGCTAGTGTAATCCCACACCTTATATTCTAAACCTAAATCGATAATACGATTTCTCGTTGATTGATCATTTCCAAATATATCAAGGTTCGATTTAATAAACCTCGAAAGTAATTCTAAGATTAACAATCTAACCATACTCGCGTTCGTACTCAATTTAGTACCCGTTAATAACCTTTATTAATGCTTACTAAAAATCATCGAAGATCTTCAAAACTAATAATAATAGTATAAATAGCGACACAATATTCTTTTTAATAAATTATCACTCACATAGGCACATAGATAATAATTTAACTTATATAGTTAATAAAAATACAAATTTTGTAATGCAGAAAGCAAGACAGTCAGCTTAACATAAAATTAAGAACGCGGGTCTTACACTTACCCTGAAAGGGAAAGAAAGGAAATGTTGCATGTTTGGGAAACATATATGGAATGGACTCTATTGCTAGGAGTTATTGTTCCCGTACATTGGGCCCGGAACCTAGATAATATCTAAAGATGCTAAAAGTTATCGGTACACTAAGCCTTTTGTATGGAACTTAATCCAGGGTACTGTGCTCACCAAGAGATTGATATATATAACCCAGCGGTAAGTAATGGCACTTTTCATACTCTGCTATATATTTGATCATGTGTTGAACCGCTTTATATTTGACCATGTGCTGAAGTTTAGTCTCTTTGTACATGCTTTGGATTCGTTATCTGTGTATGGTATTCAATATTCATGAGTAGGTTTGTTGCAAGTATTCCTTTTTATTTTGGAATGTTGTACATTTCTGAGCAACTATAAATGGTTGCATACCACAGGGCAAGTACTTACTAATATGAGAAAAGTTACGGTATCAATTTTTCCAGGGGTTTGATTCTAAATGATTGTTAAAATAGTGCCCCCACCTCTCACAAGCCAGATGCAGCCATTTAGTGCTTGAGAGGTTGAACTCACTTTTGTGTAGTGTCAATTTGTATCTGTATGTGTGATGAGTGTAGTTGATGGCCTTTTCATGCTGAGCGTCTTGTTCAATTACAATTAGGCATACATCACTGAGCAAGATGGCAACGGATGGTTTGAATATACCCTTTGGCTTATCATCCTGAGTTGCTTAGGATATGCGATTCATAAGCTAAAGCGAAGAAATGGTCGAAATAATGTAGTTGTCTTGATCAATTGGTTGGACAATAACTTTTCTTGGTTAGATTGAGGGCAGAAATTGGACATTGATTATCTTCTTCTCTGGTTGTCACATAATCCAGTTGTTATAAGTCATAGAATAGTGTTATAATTTATTTTTTTTTTTTTTCAGCTGGCTGTAATAGTCATAGGCTAATCGATATATGCATTTCTCGGCCTTGTGTCTAAATGAAGAGAATGCGATGATATTTAAATAAGTTGATGTGCATTTCATTTTCTTAACATGAATTGTATTTGTCATATTGGGTTTAATGTTACGATGTCTCCCTTCTCTGTTGTTTTTCTTCATCATCATCAATGGTACGGAGTAGTGGATACGCTAATATGCTACTATTTGAGTTTTTTTTTTTTTTTTTTTGCATTTGGCATTTTTTGTCTATTTCGAACCACTTCAAACCAGTTTTGGTATGCCAATTGTAGTACGCCATTCATAAGCACAGTAACCTAGCTAACTTTCTATCATGACGTATTTCCTCTCTATGGTACTTGGCCGCCATGGATGTGCTGACACTCAGACGAAATCCTAGAATGCTACAGATTATAGGTTATGAACTTCCTATTAGTCTCTCACGTAGTTGAAGCTTTGTCATCTAATGTACCTCTTCCCCTTTGCCTCACTCACAAAAGAAACTATTAGTGAAAGAAAACTCTAGAACTAATGTAGAAGAAATATCTGTAAAAACAACTATAATAATAGTTGGAGTAACTACAAGTACATGTCCCCATAAACCCCATTTGTTTGGATAGAAACCATTATTTCCTATCACTTTTTTTCACCATTTGTATCTCCTTGTCCCTTGTCTTTATTTTTCATACACTACATATTTGTAAATAAGGTGAGCATGTGCCTTTGGTTTTACTTATTAATATATTTTATTTTTGTGCAGCTTTTTTAGAAAGGTGAGTTGGGGGTTACAATTGTTTTCATATTTAAACCATACATATCCGTTTCAGAAACAACATTAGGTAATGCTCTTCCCAATGGAAGCTTCCATTGGTTTGAACACTACCTAAAAGGGTTGTGAAGATTCAATGTAATATCCTTGGTTTGTTACTTCGGAATTGTAATGTTTCTAACATTCAATTCTATGCAGGGTATGGAAGCAGTTGATCTAATAGGAATTGTCGATAAAACTCAATGTGTTCAAGATAGCATGGATGACCTACTTAGTGAGGAAATTAGAATGACGGCTCGAATTTCATAGACAAAAGGCTAGATGACCTGGACGAAAATTATATGAAGAAGTTAATCTTTAAAACACTAGTTGAGTGTCAAGTGTTCTATTTTACTTATACTAAAGTAGTTGGATTTGGGGTTAGAATAGAGACGCCGCGAATTAGTCATCATGGTATCGTAGCATCATTGCACTTTTGTTGTGATTGCAAAGGTGTGAAATTCGAGAAGGACAAAAACCATGAAGATAAGAAAAGGAAGGCAAGAGATAAAACAAGTTGTTTTTGTAAGGCCTTCATAAGTATAAAATACATGAAAAAAACATATCAATATATAGTAAAAGAGTTCAAGAACGAACACAATCATCATCTTGTTCCACCACAACAAGTGAATCTGATTCGAGCTTTCAGGGGTATAGATGAAGTAACCAAAATTTAAGTTAGTGAGATGTATGATTTAGGAATAAGTCAGAAGCAACTTCATACCAAAATTGTACATGATGCTGGAGGCCATGATAAATTTGGTTATGTAAGGAAAGATGTATATAATATTGTGGATCAACGTCAGAGCTAGTTAGAAAATGATGCCGAAGCAATTTTAGTTACTTACATGGAAAGTAGGAGATAGATCCAATGTTCTTTATGAGTTATACTGTTGATGGAGATGGGAAATTAGACAAATTGTTTTGATTGTAATGGTAGCTCCCCCATTGACTACGAAATTTTTAGGCATACATTAGCATTTGACACTACCTACAAGCCGAATAAATATAATAAACCATTTACCGTTTTTGTTAGGATAAATCACCATTTACAAACCATTCCATTTGGATGTGCCTTGCTACTTGATGAAACGAAGGAGACATACATATGTGTATTAAATCAATTGGTGAAATCAATGAATGGATGGAAACCTACAATAATTATAATAGAAAGAGATAATATAATGGCGTACGCTATAAGAGAAGTGTTGTCAGGCACATGTCATCGCATATGCTTATGGCATTTAATGAAAAATGTGGTCACACATGGTGGTAAACGATTTGCACATGGTTTTATTAAATGTTTGGATAAGTATAGAAAGCCTGAAGATTTTGAAAAAGGGTGGCAAGAGCTATTACATCATTATAAGAATGATATGAAGGAGCATAAATGGGCTGCTGATATGTATAAAACTAGGGAGAAATAGGCAGAGGCTTATCTGCAAGGTTATTTTTGTAGTGGGATGAGAAGCACACAACGATGTGAGTTGATGAATGGAACGATGAAAGCATTTGTCAACAAAAAGATGAAATTATACCATTTTGTTCAGACTTATGAATGTGGAGTGAGTGAAATTTGATACCAAGAGATGCAAATGATTATATCTCAAAATATAGCATTCCTGAAATTCACCCACTACTACTGAATATCAAAAGAGATATTGCCCAAGTATACAAGAAGAGCATACAACAAGCTCCAGCAAGAGCTAATGTTTGAGTCAGCGTACGTAGTAAAGGAACAGCAAGAAACAAATGGATATAAATTTTATAGGTTTGTTACTCCATAATAATACATGCAATTTTTTGTAGTAACATTCATTAGAAGCGTGCTTATAATGCATATGTTTCCACCGCATATAGGTTAGAAGAGTCTGATAAAAAATACTGCTCATACATTGTCGTGTATGTGTCATCTAATGACACTATGAGCTATTGCTACATCAAGTTGGAGTCCGAAGGCTTTCCATATCGGCATACAATTGCTGTGATGAAACATGAACAATTTGATCAAATCCCTAGGGTATGCATTCTAAGGAGAAGGATGATTATGCAAGCCCAAATTTAAGTGTGAATGAGACTATAGTTTTTGATCAACATGTGACAAATTCAAGATAAGCGTACCTTATGTCGCTTTTTACTCCGTTATGTCTCATGGCTTCTAAAGAAGATGTGTATTACAAGGAGACAATGGATTGTGTGCAAAAGCTTTGGCTCAGGTATAAACATGCAGAGATTGAAGGGAAAACTGTTAAAAGAGATAGTCCATTGAAATTCAACGGAATTCGATATCCTGATGCTGTGCCCACAAAAAGGCATGGTAAGAAACAAAGTTTAAGAAAATCCGAACATTGTGGTATTCGAGGGCATAATAAGCACAAATGTCCTCAATTGGAAGTTGGGAAGGATGTACACATTAATACATGCGAATTCCAGTTTTTCTAGTTTGCCCGAATGCCCATTTCACCACATGAAGTATCATTTAATCTGAATGAAACACCTCTCGAAGATGAGGACAATAGCATAAACTTGAATAGCTCTCCACCATTGCCTGAAGAAGCTTCCACATCGCGAATGGAACCACCATCTTCGAATGGATTGCTACATTGTATGCTGTCTTTGTATGAAGAAGGAGATGCCTCAATGGTAACCATTTCATATTGGCATTTACATTATCAATTCATATGTGGTATTTTGTAATTTTATAAGTCATATTTTCCTGCCGGGTGATGCTCAAAATTTTTTCAATTCTTCATTATGCACATAGGCTACGTATTATCCGCACGTGGATATGAACGAGTTAGACGATGATACTCTTGTGGTAGATTGGGTTCCAGATTTACATTGGTAATGGTCTTTGTATCCCTTGTTGTGCATTCTAACTTTTCCTATGTTTTTTGATATATTTGTGATTCTTTATTTTGTCATGTTATAGGTGACTTGCGTTATAGCTCTTATAGGATTCGATCGTTTTAAAGTGATAAAGAACTTGCAAGTATTATTAAACACCCATGTACCGCTCAATTTATGGTTATGTATGGGTAAAGACTAATATCTCCTCATGTCTCATTATCAAACCCTTGAAAATTATCGATGTGGATGGTCTCCATGCCAATCTAATTAAGAACTGTTCTCTTCATCTGATTTGTTATTGCTTATGCTCAATTATGAGGTACATATGTTGCTAGATTATTATAATTCATTTACTCCATTCAGTTTATTTTATGTACTTCTTTATTGGCTTATTACAAAAAATCGAGCAATAAATGGATGCATGGAAGAGACTGTGATTGCCATCGAAGATTAGCATATGCAATGACCCATCTTAAGGTAATAACCTAATTCATTTGTTGGATAGAATGTTAAAGCCTACTTTAGCATACTTAGAAGGAGGAATAATGGATTTTGTACTACAAGTTATAAACATAGAGTATGTCAACTACCAATCTTTACACATTGCAATGACAGTATTTGACAATTCTTGTTGTATGCATTTTTGCATATGTGAGAAACGAATGCGATGTCTCCACGTGTGAAGTTGAATTCGATTCCGCCTAAAAAATGAATTTGCCTACTTCATAAACATTCCCAATGATTGGTAAGATTGTATTTGTTTTATGTTTTGAATGATGGGTTATTGGTTTCAACTATGTTAGTTTGTGACAAATTTAGGCTTTGGTGTTTGATTCATTTATTTAACGTGTAGATTTGAGTGCCTGATTGATAGATCTAGGTGTTCAAAAATGCAATGTCTGTTGGTAGATGATTTGTTAAGTCTTAGATGGCTTAATACTTTTTTCTAACTTCAATCTGAACTTATTAAATAGTCTTTTTTCAAATTGTGTGGCTTTTACATCAAACCTCTAGGTGTATAAGCAAGTAGATCACCAGATGGATTTCAGTGTTAGTGCTTACTATGTTATTTCAGGTAAACATGTATGTCGATCTTAGCAATGGCTATGTCAAAGTCATGGATATTCTATTTCTTCATCCCTTATGTTTTAATGTAATCATTTTCATTTTTGGTTTTATTTCGATTAGCAATTGTAACTTTTTCATTTGATTTAATCCTGATGAATTTAGAAAGATGGAGTAATCTATTATATCCTTTGAATATCTTTTTGTTAAAATATTTATGCACTTGAATCAAAATGATGAATGTGCACTTAGCGTTGATCCTTTTGATACATAATCTCCAAAACCCATAAATTATGAAACGGGATCCTTTTTTGAAAAAGTGGGGGCCCTATGCAAGTTGAGTTATTAGAGCTAAAGCCATATGCTAGAGGGGAGGCTTGGCAGGGAGTCACTATACTATTGGGGATACAAGTAGGTTTTCATTTCTATACTCATGGATTATATTTGCTTATCAATAGAGTCTAAGGAAAATGCAAGCAACATAATTTATGGTAAGGCTTTTTATTTTTGTTTATTTCATGGTTGTATAAAATTTGATATTTATGATGTAATTTTTTGTCTATGCAAGGTCTATTGTTAGAAGGTAATATTTAGGTGTGAATTTGTGATTTTTATACGTAAAAATGTTTTTTCTTGGGGGGGCTAGGTAGTGTGATTTTTGTATGCAAATACTTATGTCAATGTTGGAAACTATATATCAAGTTCATTCGAGCTTCTATGCATATATTATAAATAATGCATCAAGATACAGGTAAGTGAGATCCATCCAATTTGATCAGGCATGTTCGTTGATGTTAAACTCTAGCCATACAAGTTGTTTATGATGTTTTGCCGTCCATTTTGTCAATGCAAGGATAATTTTGGATTTTTTTTGGGAGTAGGGAGGTTGACTTGGTGACACATGCATAGCAATACTTGGCCTAATGTTGATACCTCAATCTAAATTTAGTTGTACTTTTATGAAAGACCTTAACCATTGTAATTAAATGCTAGTGGATTATACACTCAGTTAAATGACGTAAGTTTGTTTATGATGCAATTTAGCCATTCAGGCTTATTCTGATGATTCGTCCTGTAGCTTGCAAAATGGATAGCTCATGTAAGTGCTACAACTATGACATGCATTGAGGATATACATAAAAGTTGAGTTATGCTGCCCCTGCAACTTTGTTCTCTTATGATGTTAAAGTGGTAGACTTTGCAGGGCGGAGGCCTCTTTTTTAGAATGACAATTTATTTTTGTGCATATTAATGGGCAACAAGGTTTCATAAAAAAAGTCAGGTGGTTCATGGAGGTGAGACAACCATGCCAGATAAATAAGTAGTTTTCCCACAACCCACCAACCAAAAAATAGGGAACTTTATAAACTAAATTGTGACATGGTCGATCATAAAGGGAAGATAATGGGGTTGGAGGCCTGATAAGCCTTTAGCAACCATAGAAGCCCCCGCCATTAAGTTTAGAGATGGGAATAATGAGAAGGCAGGTTATTTTAATACTTGAAAGCACTGATAAAGGGTATCTTCTTGAAGCTGAATGAAGAGAACTTTCAGAATAACAATGCTACATTAATGTTGGATGGGATTTTGTGTTTAGTTATGAGTTTTAGAATACTCATGAGTTTGCTTTGTTACAACCTTTAGAAGTGGGTATTATAATTTGGATAGCAGATGATGCATATGTCATTTGTGAATTTATCGTGATGGACATTTCTCTCTTTTCCCTTTTCATTGTGATTTAATTCGTATAATATCTAATGTGTTCTTCTCTGTAATTCTTTCCTATTATTGTATCTATACCTAAGTTATGTACACGTTGAAAAATCATTTCTTATTTACAAAGATTCATCTTCTACATCTCCTAACACGTAAAAGTAGGGTCTTCCTTTGGAGGGGCACTACCCAATTTCATTCATTTTTCTTAAAAAATATATTCGAGTATCAAAATGCATCGTGCAAAGCATGGGTTCATACTAGTTTAGACACTTTGAATCTTAAAGAGCAGCTTTCCCCCCTAATTTCTTATATGCTTCATGGCTTCTAATGATTGTGCTTCCGGTATAAGTTGCACAATGTTGACGGTATTCTTGGACTATTGATTAATGCTGACATATCTAAGGAAAAATGATTTCCTATATGTGTTTGGGTGAAACAGCTTGCAGGGTTCTTTCTCCACTATTTAAGGAGGTTTCCTCCTTTGGTGATACTGTCCCTCTGATGTTAGAGCCTTTGTTAATCTTCAGGTATATCTTCTTCTTTAGGCTGCTATTGGAATTTTTGGTAAAGAATATTAATAGTTATGTTTCACAATTTAGATGGCAAATGGTTTGGAATAATGATGTTGATTAATGATTGTCATCATGAGTAAGTCCCACGAATGATTGGTCATTTTTGGAGTTTTTTGCTTGGGGAACTCCCATTTGCTTTATGTAGAACTTAGTAAAGTAATTGTTTTCCTGCTCCGGGCATGTGGCTCGTAGAGTTGTGATCTCTGGCATGTAGCCGTTGAGCATGTTTAGATGTGTCATGTATGTGTTGATTATTTTTAGTATCAAATGTAAGGCTATAAGCTTAGGGAAATGGCCCATTTTTAGGTGAAACTCTGTCCGTTTCATTCCAAAATTAAGAATCAGTTTGGACTTGGGGGCACCATGAGGGAATGGTTCAAAAGGTGAGGGAAACAATGTGTCCGTAGATTAACTTAGCTGAAATTTTTGCTCAAGCAGGATTCATTAAGATGACCATGCCTGCTTGGATGCAATTTAGCAGTTGTTTCATTTCATGGACATGGATAGCTTGAATGCATTGTGTATATATTGATCAAGTGACATTGCTTAATTTATGCATTTTGTCTTGCACATATTGGAACCCATCTGGGTGACTTCTTTGTCATGTGTTCAATTGTTTCTTGAGCCCAGTGATTTGGTTTTGTGCCAATTGTGTCCCAGGTTAGGCCCATCCTTTCAGATTATACTCATGTCGTGACTTCCTAACTTACAACTTTGCTAATAATTGTTGTGTTGTTCTCCAGACCCAAATAAGAAATTGAACAGATGGAATGAACATTCATTGGATTTCTTGGGCTACTATATGCTCTTACTTCCTTTTAGGTTGTCCTTCTACTGTCTCCTACATTGGCATTTCTATAAGTAAAAAAATTTCCTTGTCGAGTTTTCCATCAAATTCTGAATGTTGTAGAAGAGGGGAAAAAGTCCTTTGTAAGTATATTAGAACTTGCGTTTTTAAGTCCACCTTCAGTGTGTTGGTTCCCAATCTTAATGGGAGGGTTGCATCATATAGTTGATAGCCATCACAAAACCCTATTATAGTTATCTTAGAACATATATGATGCTATTTTCACTTTGTATCTTTCTCACAAAAGGGTTTATCTCGAAGACATTTTCAACTTTTGCTTTTGGTGATACTCCTTGAATAGGCCTCTTTGCTTATAGGGTATGGCTACCTACAATTGAATCTCTTCAAACCATACTTAAGCAAGATTTAGATTGGGGGTGTTGTATAAATGATTTTACTTGTTGGATAGGAACATGATCTCCCCTCATCATGCTTAGGCAAGATTCACACTAGATGATGGTGCTTATATAGGTGCTACTTATTGGATAGAAATATATGCAGTGGACATGTTCCTTGTTGGTATATTGAGAATTGAGAGGAACAATAACATGCCAAAGCTTTAATCACAATTGCGTCATCTCATGACTGGATACTGAATGAATAAAGCTTCAACTGAGGAAAGATATCAAATTCATCTGTTTCAGGGTCATGCAAGTGATTCTCTGTGTCATAGGGTGAAATGTTCTTTGTAGAAATTGTCTTTACAGTGACAGCGTTTTTCACACTTCATGTTCAATTCCTGATTGGTCGTTACGGAGATGTATTAAATGGAAGGGAAAATGCAACATCTTGATTTTTGGTTTGCAATTTTGCACTACTACAAGAATTTGCTCCTCCCAAACCCTCCCTCCCGCCCCCCTAAAAAATAAATAAAATATTATTACAAGAGTCTCTTAAACTGTAGAATGGTGTGTTGAGTTTGCTTCTTATTCACCATAAGGCATAGATGAGACTAATCTGTAATGAAATTACAGGAGACATGTGTGGGCAAATTATTGCCTCTTATATCACAACAAGAAACTACTGAACGAAAGTGCATCTCTTCACGATTTTGGCATTTGCAATAATTCCTAGGTACATGCTTAAAACTTTCCAGCACTGGCCATGGATTTATGCTAAAAGGATGCTTGTATTTCTTAATGTAGCTTAGTGGTTATTACTTGCCTCATTATTTGGATATTTTCCCCCTCCCAAATGAAGAAAGCAAAACCAGCAATTGGCTTTGTTCACTTGTATTTTAGTTTGGTTGAGGAACTACTGGCTTGTTTTTCTTTGACATAGGTATAATTTATCCCTTTCATCACAGCAAAGTAATCACAGATACAAGAGATGTGACTAGAAAACCACATTAAGAGTGCACAGCCCCAATTTTTATTGGAAGCTATTTCTACTAGATATGTTACATCTCATATTTTTATATATTTTCATATTTGGAACTGATATTGGGCATTATAATTTTGCTTACAGATTGCTGCAAAAGCTAACTTGGGCCTTGCACATGCATTCATGAATGGGGACCTCACAGTCATGGATAAGAATGATGGTCTTCTAAACCTTTTCAGGGTAAATCACAACCTTTTCAGACCTTACCGGAAGCTGGTGCAAATCGACTAGCCCACCCCTTCGATGGTTATATTTGCAGATGTTTTTGAATAACAAAAATACATTCATTTAATATCAAAGCTATCGAACTAAAAATGTTGTTTCATACAATCATATCACCCCTTACGTACATGTAGATGTGTTTACAAAAGCTCACTTTTGTTTTGTTTGTTCTGCCTTAGTATATAGTCAGGCATGCCTATGGTTGATACTTGAAAATGCAAAGAAAAAGGAGAGATTCAATTGTTTACTATGTCATTGTGACAAGGTCGATTTGGTTTCAGTTGTATTCATAATAGGCTTGAATTGTAACACAGTTAGAAATTGAAGAATGTTAAAATGAACTTATTGTCTATATTGAACTCAAAGTAAAAGTGATTCGTAGTTCATGTGTTTTCAATATATCAACCAAACTGGATATTAGGGTATAGACTTCCTTCAACCATAGTTCTGACGTCAAGCACCGTATCAATAAATCATACAATCAATTTTTTGACAATTACAAAATCCTAGTGCATAGT
The DNA here is from genome assembly GCA_029747015.1 of Carnegiea gigantea. Taxonomy (NCBI): domain Eukaryota; kingdom Viridiplantae; phylum Streptophyta; class Magnoliopsida; order Caryophyllales; family Cactaceae; genus Carnegiea; species Carnegiea gigantea. Next base: position 104,439 of record JAKOGI010000540.1, on the reverse strand, counting down.
GGAGCAATTTAGTAGAGTACTAAGAATAATCAACGGCAAGTCATTTTGAGATAGCCCAATTCCAATTCCTAAACACATTATTGTCACTGTTCCATAATGCAGCTAACTTCCGTAACCGTTCTGCTTGTATGTCCTACAGTGTGAATGATCCATGATAGTATAAACAATATTTTATGAAGATCAAACAAATAACATGTAACGTTTTATTTCCAATACCACTAAAAAAAGACACAGACATTGGTTTTGACGAATTTTATGTGATACTTGAAATGAGGTACGCCATTCCCATTCATGAGTAGCTTCCATATATTTAATTATATACGTACCACAGCCATTTGATCTAGTAAATAAAGAAAACAAATTCATATCAAAAATATTGATTAAAAGAATAAAACTTTACTAGTTGGTTGGGGGATGGTTTGCTATACATACCTTAACGTAACCTCATTTTCAATATGTATGGAATAAGTATGAACATTATGAAAGAGATGGTTGAATTGAGTATGATTTCCAGCAAACCTACAAGATTGGTGTAGCTGTAAAACAAACATTATAATTTTCATTCTCAAATGTATTATACTTTCACGAAAAATAACTACCACACATAACACTTACCAAGTCTTTTACTAAAGTTATCCGACCATCATTTGCTCCATTCTCTCATAGCGAGTCTACAATATGCACTTTTTTATGTAAATGATCGATAACAATCAGCAACCAGTGAACTTTTCCATCCTTGAAAGGAATGTACACCTATAATAAAAAAAAACCCATCGCAAAACATTCACCACTTTGAAAGCTTAAACATAAAGATTTGTTCTTTGTGGCAGAGATGTCTACCTTTTCAACTTCGGTAACATATGTTGGAATCATCTTAAACATAACATCCATGTTAAACTCTTCCAATTTTGTTGTCTTCGTTCTACCCCTGTCACAGGGGTGATCACATTATGCAACCTATGAATATGTCCTTGGTTACATCAAGTGTGGTAGGCAACATATTTAGCTCATTTTAAAACCCAAAACAAAGTGCATAAATTCATTGAATTCACCTGGAAGTATGTCAGTGAATATATTTGATTCAGATGTCTTGTACACGATGCAAGTATTAACTCACCAACAACCATATCAATAACCTAAAAAATTTAAGAACAGCCATACAATTACAAAAATTACAATATAAAAGCGAACAGGTAAGGGAAGAGTTAATATATTATCTTATAAAATCGGTTAGACGCCCCATTGGAAATAAACTCGTAAACTCTCGCACTATTGCACTTATCCCAAATTCTTGATTCAAGTATACAATCTCATCTTTTGTACTCTTGTGCATATACAAAGTCCAACATAATGCACAACATTTGTGCTTTTCATCATTGAGTGTATCCACTATTGATTGTGGAAATATATATTCGGGTGCAATTTCAACCTTGTTATAATCCTGCAATTGTAACGCTAAGTAGTACTATAACTAGGATCTCAATTAAAATGATATATTATAAAAAGCAAGTAATTTGACACATGAGGATGTATGTCGAATTACATAACATATGATATGCCTTATTAGCTAAATCATCTCCCAATCTTGAAAGCAACTATACAAGAAAGATTCGATTTGTCAAACATATCAATCAGAAATTTGGAACAAGTAATGATAATGATTAATACAATCATTACCTTTCTAAGCATATTTAAGGAGTTCTCCATAGTTCAAATCGGCATTTTTGTCCCATAATGTGTCCACAACAGTGGTATTAACGGTAGAGTTCTTTGTAGCGTCATTTGTTTTCCTAGCGCTCATAAGAGTTTGTTTTAAAAATTTTATGGTTCAGAATTGTTTTATAAATGCAATATGTATATGATGAATCACTTATTCATATCTTCAATGAACAAAATGGGTAAAAGGTTTTCATGTAATTATTTTATGTTATTGTTAACACTCATCTGTAAATCAACTATCTTTCTCAACTGCTCTACTTCTCAACTACTCTACTTCCATGTCCTGCATTAACGATGAGTAGTACTAAGATATGACTACATATTTCCACGTGTGAACAGAAAAGGGCAGGGTTGCATTTGCATGCACTCTTACCTCACAGATAAGAAACCAATCATATTTAGACTCAACTTCCATATACTTGATCACATGCATCCAGCAATCATTTGACCTAATATTGAGAAACATAAGTGATACTTCAACAAAGATATCGTTTTACGAAGTACACAAAGTGGGTGTATTGTATGAACCCGTTTGCTTGTCTTGCCACTTGTTCAACATGAATTGGAAAATTTGATGCAACAGTAAATAAATGATTCAGGTTGGTAGATTGTATTGAGTATTCAAGTGCTGAACTTAACTGGAGAGAAAAACGCTATCATACTTGATAATTGTTCATAACATTTATTAAAACCAAATACGATAAGTATCCAATTCTTACCAAATCTTTGCTAACTTCCACCTAAAATCGTTACTCTTGTTCAATGGCGATGAGTTGAGAAAAGCAACATGTCTACGTTGCAAATCCACAACGATCAAAAACCAATGAACTGCTCGATCATTCATAAGGATGTAGACCTATGTAGGAGAAGGAATGTTTTTATAACCCATTTGAAAACATAGTTTCAAATTTGCTTAGATAGTCCATTTTTCATAAACAAAATGGAGCAACCACCTTCTTACATCAACTAAGATCATTTGGAATAAATTTTGAAATTAGCTTCTCTTGAAAATGAATGACACTTCTATTACATTTTCCATCAGGTAACTTCCATGTTGTCATCACTTACTATGCAAAGTATAGGTGTGATTACAATTACACTATAAATTCATAATAGTCAATTAATCATACATTTACCCGAAAATAAATTGGCAAATAGACTCGACTCACTCTTTTCATACACGCTTCAATAGTGAGCTTGTAAGCAGCTAAGTCAATTATCTACATATTCATGTGAAAAGCATAAAGACCTATTACGAAAAACATAATTTAATTTCATGTGAAACTGATACTATATGCATACCATATCAATTAAACACGCCTCTAGAAAAAGTGTCAAAAAATCAAATCGAGATGCACTGAAACCAAATTCCTGATTGTCACAAATGTCAACACAATAGTTATCACTCTTAGCCAATTACCAGCACAGGGTCACATATGCTTTCTCCTCAAGTCTCAGTCTATTCGCTACCGCATGGGGGAAGTGAAACGTGTTTCTAAATTTTGTCGTGAGGATACTCTATAAGGGGAAAGATATGTAAGTAGTAAACTGCTGTAAAGGTTGAGTAACAAATGAAATTAAATACGTGGTATAAGGTATATAAAATTGGACTATACCTCATCCAACTTAAAGTCGATTTTCGCTTGTTGCATAATATGCAACCCACCCTCACTATTTAACTGAGCAACATCGTAAAGGAACAATTACTTAAATATATTTACTAACAAAGAATTAGGAACAATAACATCAGTAATTTATGTCTTATTCACATTGACTTTCTTATCCTCTTTATGCAAAAAGTTCAACCCACCCACACTAATTGGCTGCATAACATTATATAATGAAAGTTCATTAAAATTTATACATTGTGATCACAACATACAATACGTACACAGTAACATAAACAATCATGTATAGCTAATTTGTCAACCAAATTAACAAAAATTTAAAATTAATTACCTTTGTCAATTCAGTTGCTGCTCTCATGTCGTCCTTTGAGAAATTGTATTCAGCTACAATCCTTCTTTTCCATTTGCTATAACGATGTGGGGTTGAGGTAGTGACCCTTGACTGGTTTCCCCCACGGTGAGAATCACACTTGAACATAGACTTCAGTTGGTGCTGGTCAACTATCAAACTATTGTGTAAAGTCAATAGATTTGGGTTTCTAGGTTTACCCAGGTCAAATTCAAATCCCTTAGCAAAAGGGATTTGAATTTTTGGAGATATAAATGTAGTTTTGCCAGGTGTCAAAGAGTCGATAACCATAGAAAGACATTGTCTTTTCATTATATTTGGTCTTCTATCTACATACATCTCATTAGCATTCTCAAAATTCATAGGTGACTCTTTTTCTCACTTGACTTCGGTGGGTGAGCAATGTATGTTGTAGCACATGTGTCAGTCATGTGCTTATTCGATTTCGTAGTTTCATTATCAACCACATGGTTCATAACCCTATTTACATTCGCATTCAGCACCTTCAATGTGTCACTGTTTTCTTTGACAACACTGTAAGTGAAATTATGTCACTTGAGACCTTGACCACTAGATTCTCAATAAAATTCATACGTGCCTCAAGTGAATTTTGCTGGTCACAATTCCCTTTGCATGCAACCAGTGTACCTTTATCTTCTAAGATAGTTTCGAACAATTGTACTTTCTACATATTATGAGTAGAATTCTCCATCACCTTCATAAGATAGCAAATTACTTAATTACATTTGTTGACAAAACTACACATACACTAACCAATATAACTGAATAAACATCTATATATTTTTTTTGCAACTTTAATAGAATAATAACTCATATAAATGACTACAATGTCATGAAATGTAAAATTATCATCATGCCTATGATGATCATTAATTATGGTTTTTTTTGGGTTAGAAATGAGGGCCGAGGCTCATAAACTATTGTGAAGCATGTATGTGACATAATACAACAAACATTACCCCATAAGACGGGTCTAGCTAAATGAGGAGGAATTGTTGACATATTTGAAGAGGGAGACTACTAATGCTGGTGTTTCCAATATAAATAATAATTTTTATAGCTACTGAACAACAATGGTACAGTTACACCTTGTATTTCGCTTGTAAGACTACGTATCTGCTTATGGATTGTTTGGAACTCATAATTGTAACTTTATTTATGCCATTATCAACTTCTGCAAAATAATTATATATAAATCTGATTACGTAGCTAATTTATATCGTACCTATTTAAGTACCTCATGTCCCCTTCCAATTCTTAAAAAAACAAATCATGTTGCTACGTACCCAAGATATATGGATCTAAATTGGTGTTATAATTGCAATACTCTATGAAACCATTGGCAATTGAGTACATCAGAATAGTTGGCAGCAGATTTTCCAGTGTCAAGAAGCCACAAGATCATAAGGCCTTATCCTTGCTGGGCCGATATGTACGCCTAATGAGTCTAGTATGAAACCTACAATTAATGCGTTGAAGTTCACAACAAAATATGGGATTTTGGTTCTGAATAAAAATCTGATTAACTGGTGAATATATTGTAATGGAACTACACAAGAATGACCAATGACCACACAAAAGTACATGCAGTGGGACGTCAATGCTTACAAACTAAAAACCCCCATATACCTATTTTTGAAACCAAAAGGAAAAAATAAAAAAGCATTGCATTCAAAAGTTAAGAACACTTACACATTTAACTTCAACAAATGAAGAGGCCTAACCTTGCTTATTCAAGGCCACAAATTGATGTAGGCGGTAAATCATAGGGATGGAGACTTCATGTGCTCTCAATGCTTTGAAACGCAAGCCCCTCCTTCTGATTCTTGTTTAAATAATATAATAACAACTTCAAGATCAATTATCTTGTTACAATTTTCAAATCATTTGGATTACCTTTATTTTTTAGTTATGGGGATTATCTTATTGAGAGGGAATATAGTATTTTAGCTGGATTTAAATTTGTAACTTCAGAGCTATTTTGAATAATTAGAAACATGTAAAAGTATCATGGATAATAACTATTAGTTTAGTGGTTTGTTTAGGAAATAAGGTAAATCTTAGTAATGGGTTTGAATCATATTATACTAATTTTACTTATTTTCTTTTCATTTGTTATTTTCATGGCATTGTTAATCAACTTCATGTTATTTGTTCCATGCAAACTATATACCTAGGTTATCATATATGACGTTATTCGTATATTTCAAAACCTTCCTCTTGTTTCCACGATCCATTTATAAATAAGATGAAACTTTTGCAATTTAAAAAATATCACAAAGTCTATACAGTGACATTTATCATGTACATGTTTTTTTATTTATTACTCTTTAGTCTTTCTTGCTCAATTTTCACTATCGCTACCCATAATTTGAACGTGAAGGTTTTGTGTGGTTAATGGGAAATCTGGCTTGTGTGGATACATATGTGTGTGTGTGGGGGGGGTGTGTGTGCATATGTCCTGTATTTATGATGACCTAAATGTCTACACGATGTATTCCAAATTCTGCATGAGAATGTAATGTCAAAACAATCAACCTTCTCTGTTATATTTAATGGACCTGCTTTCACATCAGATTACAGTCACATCTCAAAGCTGGCACTCAAACGAGTATCAAGACTATGTGCACACGTTGTGAGGTGAGATAAATTTCAGGTACACGAACGTAAGAGGCTGGCTGTGTTCAGATTGGATGTACTACATGTTAAAGTTGCATTGGAGCTAGCTGTGTCCGTCCGTTATGCACATATAGAAAATGATATCAATAATGGGGATGCAAACATCTTGTCTGTAGAGTTTTGGCCTGGTCGCTCAAGTTTGTATAAAGATCTGCTTGTCGAATTTTTTTGGATTAGGTATTAGTTTAAATTGGGTAACTAGACACATGGCAGGTAAAATTACACTACACCACGAATTTACCATTTTAGATTTAGCACACATAAGCAGGGACCTTTCTAAGATCATGAAACAGTAACATTTGAATACACAATAATATATAGACCATAAAATCCAAGAGTATCCTCTAATGCAGGGGTGTTATTTGGATTGATCAAAGCTTGTGGGGAAGGAATCTCACTTGTGGGGGCTTCTTGGATTATAATATTGGATGTCCATCTGAACCCATCTGTGTCTCACCAAGCAATTGGGCGGGCATTCTGACCTGGCCAGGAGCGAAAGGTTTACCCTTATCGATTAGTTGCTGCACAATCACTAGAGGATGACCACCTAACAAAATTATGTCTATGGTACATATGTAACAAATCAGATCACAAAACTGCAATAGTTATATTTTGACCACACCATCTTTAAGCAGCCTACGCAATGCCCAAAATTAGATATGTTACAAATCATATTTACTTGAGTGCATTGGATGTAACCAATAGATAAGTGTTAACCTTCTACTCCTGATCAAGTCCGAATGCACGCCCAATAGCTTGGTGAGACATAGATGGGTTAAAGTGGACATCCAATTTTATAATCTGAGAAGCTCCCACAACTGAGATTCCTTCCCCACAAGCTTTGATCGATCCAAATGACACCCTTGCATTATGGGAGTTGTTGACTCTATCCATAGACATCTCTCGCTGCTCAGTAGATGAATCGCCGCATTCCATGAACATCTCACTGCCAACACACTAATCATTAATTTGAACAGTTAGCCACTGAAGAAACTTTAAGGGCAACAAGTATTCGCTAAAAACCTAACAACTCCTCACCATCCCTTTGACACCAGGCTAACAGGTTATGGAAGAACTTAGCCTCCACCCTTTCCCCGACATCTATCTTGTCAATTAGCTCATCGAACTTGTCATAACTCGGCATTGAATTCTTCCCACTTCCAAAATGAGCATCTGAACACTGTGTTAGCAGTGAGTGTCTGGGATGAGAACAAGTTACAGTCATAGCCAAATCATGCACAGACAACATTATGAGGTTGATTTGTTGCATTAAAAGCCATTGCACTCCAAAATCCAGCCCTTCATGTTAAAAATTAAGACAAATCAAGCAGTGAATCAGAATAGACTCAATTAACAAGCCACATGGATCAATGTTAACTGAAAATAAAATAGATTTCATGCATGTGAATTTACTGACCAATTGAAAGATGCCTCTATAACAGATGCAAGAGCCACCCCTCCAACAATCGGTAAGAGGCAAAGAAGCACCCAAGGAGTAGGCCTCTACATAGAATGTTCATGACAAAATAGCCAAAAATAAGAAATCATCACTAACTTGAATGAATCTAATGTAAATCAAGCATTGTTTCTGCAGTTGGCTAATTGTACATGAAATAAGAACTTCCACATTTTGAACATCAATCCTAGAAATAGGGATAATAGAACATATGGGCACGGAATCTTACTCTCCCAGAAATAGGATGGAGAGGACAACAGAGAAAAATGTTCCATAGCTTTAATTGTGTGGGTAAATGATACAGCCACTTTACAAGGGTCACATTCGTGAAAAGGTTGCCTAACATGTGTAAAATTGCTAAAGGTATGATGACAACTAGCTGCAAAACAGTAGTCAAAGTAAATACAAACTTCATAGAATGAAGAGTACCTTAAATCAACGACACAAGTAGGCTGATACATTACTGTGCAACAGTGACTTTTGGCTTCATGTAGAGATTGAACATCCACATAAAAAGGACGATCACTGACCCAATGGCAAATTGAACCATACTGATGGTCCAAGGGTAAGGATATACATTCAAAACCTATGGGAAAGATAGGCAGTGATGTTATTCAAGGAGGAATTTGTTACATGCTGCAATAGCAGCTACCGAATGTGGAGGAAAGAGTCAAGACACTATTATAGAGGCTACAGTGGATATACTCACTTACATAACAATAAATACTAAGAGAGAAAATTTTTCTTCTATTACTAAATCAATGGCATTTAATCTTCAAAGTATCTCATACAACCAGTCACGCGATTCCATTACACCTGAAAGCAAAATTTTAAACTTCTACCCTATGAGATACCATTCGATGTGTTTGTATAATCAACTCTCTTACAAATAAACGTACACATGTTAGACCCTTAACACGAGGGTCAGAGAAATAAAATGCCACCTTATAGGTTCAAATTAGACAACACTGCATGGAAATCTGACAGTGACTAGAGAACCACCCTAGAAATAGAAGCCACATGCCTAACTGAATCACTTTCTCACTCTAACAATCCAAAATAGTAGCAATACCAACCAAAAAATGAGTTGGGCAGAAATAATGGTTCTAACAACGACAATGCACGGTACAGTGGCAATGACAATATAATAGTACTACCAAACAACTCCATCACCATCAAGTGTATTCTTCCTCTATTTGGTCTCCCTAATTTATTACCAAAAGGTTCAATTCGTATCCTTAAAAACAAAGTCAAAATGTTTCTAGTGATACCGTCACTTCTTTTACATCAAAAACAATATCAACTTCATATGTTCTCTTATATCAAATTTATATTTTGCCTGCTATACTAGCAAAGAACCCAATAATCAAATCATATGGAAGACTTTTGCTAAAAGATTTCCGAACAATTGAGAGAAAAACTTTCCCACTTAATTGTGGACAACAATTGAAGAGGCTTTTTTTTTCACTGGTATATAACATTATAAATCACAAAAGAAAATCACCCTCAAGTCTTTTATAAAGAGTAAAGGCTGGTTATATAACAGACTTCCTTGAACTGCAAAAAATATTAACAAGTATGATATCTTTAGTTGCACCATCTTGTCGATTGTGAAGTGTAATCATAAAGTGCCCAAACACGAGTATTACAATGGTGCATGTTACACTTTGAATGTCTAGAGTAGTCCTTACTAATAAATCAACATAACCTTTTTATGGATTAGTGGGACATCAATTGGGAGATTTTTCCTAAGCTCTTAGAAACTATGTCCAATAGCAAAAATATCATTCACTAATTGTTTTAGCAAAAATTGTGGGCCTTGCATTCCCAATGTGTGCAGTTGTTTTGCCATGTGCTTCAGGATCCTTTGTACCTTAGTGGGCCTAGAGACTGAGCCAACAGATCATTCCCAACAACAAAAGAAGCAATTATGTATAAACTGTACTTTGTAAAAATAATGTCATAATGTAAAGATTTTCAAGCCTCCCTGTAATTTCAGCATCTTATTCTATGCCTTCTTGACATCCACTCTTCAATATTGAAGTTCTCAACACATCATCTTCCCATGATCAATGTCAAAGCAAAGTTACTTGAGCGCCACTTTTCTACATTTACATTTTAGGGATAGAAAAAATATTTATTTTCATTCTATTGTCACAGCCAAGCTAGAGTAGTTACCCCAATTCAGGTTAAAATAATAAAACAGAGAGAATAAGGTAGGCTTGATTGACACTTAAGACAGGAATGTTAAAATGATCCTGACCTGCTTCAGAAAGAAGACTCCATCTTTGAGACTATCAAGATCTTTCTCGTTTTCATGCTCAATAATGTCACTTGAGTATGATGAAGAGCCTTTAAGACCACCATCCTCAATTGTATCATATCCATCAAAAACAGAAGCAACAGATGTACGGTTCTCCTTGAATATTCAGAGATCATACCAGCCGTTAACTTTAGCCGCATATGAGAAAGTAAACTGCTCATCATAACATGCAGAGTGACTTGTATAACCTAGCGTGGGCATCATGACAAGTTATAGACAGTTACATAGAGTGACTTCTATGACTGCCTAGAAGTTAACAAGAACATGATCAAATTGATCATTACCTAGATACAATTAAAATTTTCAACAAACAATATAGAACCTTGGATCCCCAAAAATTAAATAACTTTGTAGAACCTTAGTCGTTTTTGTAATGTTAACATGTGCAGGTCAAGTTCATTAGTTGCATCGCTTAGAGTCATGATAGTAAAGGCTTCTTCTACAGCCGCTACCCATCCCTGAGGTAAGCCTTTTATGCCACTTATGAATCATTAAGTGGAGACATGCTATACATAAAAAGGATTGTTATTAGTCCTTGATGAAGTAGACCATAAAGGGGTATGTGAATCATTTTAATTTTGATGCTTAATCTACCTTTTGTTTTTACTTTTTACAATTCGGACATTACAAAAGCAGGAATTGAAACAAACATAAATCTCAAACTCGAGCTATATTACCGTGTACTTAGCACAGAACTGACATTTATGGGATGTTCATGGGAAAAATTCTAACTAGCATTTCAATACGGCTGACCATGGATCATACCACATCTATACCCAAAAAAATCATTGAAATAAACACACACTGCAAGAATGAAATTAAAAATATCATCTTCCCATGATCAGTGTCAAAGCAAAGTCACTCGAGCGCTACTTTTCTATATTTACATTTCAGGGACATAAAAAACATTTATTTTCATTATTTTGTCACAGCCAAGCTGGAGTAGCTACCCCAATTTAGGTTAAAATAATAAAACAGAGAGGAACAAGGCAGGCCTGATTGACACTTAAGATAGAAATGTTAAAATGATCCCTACTTGCGTTAGAAAGAAGACTCCATCTTTAAGACTGTCAAGATCTTTCTCGTTTTCGTGCTCCATGATGTCACTTGAGCATGATGAAGAGGCTTTAAGACCACCCTCCTCAATTGTATCATATCCATCAAAAATAGAAGCTCTAAATGAACGGTTCTACCTAGATACTTAGATATCATACCAGCAATTAACTTTAGCCGCATCTGAGAAAGTAACTGTTCATCAGAACATGCAAAGTGACTTGTATAACCTACCATAGGCATCATGATAAGTTGTAGACAGTTACACAAAGTGACTTATATGACTGCCTAGAAGTTGATAAGAACATGGTCAAATTGATGATCTAGATACGATTATAATTTTCAGCAAATAATCTATAACCTTGGATCCCCAAAAAATTAAATAAATTTATAGAACCTTAATAGTTTTTATAATGTTAACATGTGCAGGTCAAGTTGATCAGTTGCATTGCTTGGAGTCATGATAGTAAAGGCTTCTTCTGCAGCCGCTGCCTATCCCTGAGGTAAGCCTTTTATGCTACTTGTAAATCATTAAGTGGGGGTATGCTGTACATAAAGAGGATTGTTATTAGTTCTTGATGAAGTAGACCATAAAGGGGTATCTGAATCATGTTAATTTTGATGCTTAATCTACCCTTTGTTTTTACTTTCCGCAATTCAGACATTACAAAAGCAGGAACTGAAACAAACATAAATCTCAAACTCGAACTATACTACCATGTACTTGTCACAGAACTAACATTCATGGGATATTCATGGGAAAAATTGTAACTGAGATTTCAATTTCACGTCTGAGCATGGATCATACCACATCTATGCCCACAAAAAATCATTGAAATTAAACATGCACTGCAAGAATGAAATTAAACACATCATCTTCCCATAATCTGTGTCAAAGCAAAGTCACTCGAGCACTGCTTTTCTATATTTACATTTTAGGGACAGAAAAAACATTTATTTTCATTCTTTTTCCATAGCCAAGCTAGAGTAACTACCCCAATTTAGGTTAACATAATAAAAGAGAGAGGGACAAGGAAGGCTTGATTGACACTTAAGATATAAATGTTAAAATGATCCTTACCTCCTTCAGAAAGAAGACTGCATCTTTAAGATTATCAAGATCTTTCTCATTTTCATGCTCGATAATGTCACTTGAGTATGATGAAGAGGCTTTAAGACCACCATCCTCAATTGTATCATATCCATCAAAAACAGAAGCAATAGATATACAGTTCTCCCTGAATATTCAGAGATCATACCAGCAGTTAACTTTAGCCGCATATGAGAAAGTAAACTGCTCATCAGAACATGCAGAGTGACTTGTATAACCTAGCATGGGCATCATAACAAGTCATAGACAGTTGCATAGAGTGACTTATATGACTGCCTAGAAGTTAACAAGAACATGATCAAATTGATCATTACCTAGATACAATTAAAATTTTCAACAAACAATATAGAACCTTGGATCCCCAAAAATTAAATAACTTTGTTGAACCTTACTCGTTTTTGTAATGTTAACATGTGCAGGTCAAGTTCATCAGTTGCATGACTTAGAGTCATGACAGTAAAGGCTTCTTATACAGCCGCTACCCATCCCCGAGGTAAGCCTTTTATGCTACTTGTGAATCATTAAGTGGAGATATGCTATACATAAAAAGGATTGTTCTTAGTTCTTGATGAAGTAGACCACAAAGGGGTATGTGAAGCATTTTAATTTTGATGCTTAATCTACCCTTTGTTTTTACTTTTCGTAATTCGGACATTACAAAAGCAGGAATTGAAACAAACATAAATCTAAAAACTCGAGCTATATTACCATGTACTTTGCACAGAACTGACATTTATGGGATGTTCATGGAAAAAATTCTAACAAACATTTCAATTTCACGTCTGACCATGATCATACCACATCTATACCCACAAAGATCATTGAAATAAACACGCGCTGCAAGAATCAAATTAAACACATCATCTTCACATAATGAGTGTCAAAGCAAAGTCACTCGAGCACTACTTTTCTATATTTACATTTCAAGGACAGAAAAAACATTTACTTTCAATGTTTTGTCACAGCCAAGCTAGAGTAGTTACCCCAATTTAGGTCAAAATAATAAAAGAGAGAGGAACAAGGTAGGCCTGATTGACACTTAAGATAGAAATGTTAAAATGATCCCTACCTACATCAGAAAGAAGACTCCATCTTTAAGACTGTCAAGATCTTTCTCGTTTTCGTGCTCAATAATGTCACTTGAGTATGATGAAGAAGCTTTAAGACCACCCTCCTCGATTGTACCATATCCATCAAAAACAGAAGCTCTAGATGAACGGTTCTCCCTAAATACTCAGAGATCATACCAGCAATTAACTTTAGCCGCATCTGAGAAAGTAAACTGTTCATCAGAACATGTAGAGTGACTTGTATAACCCAGCATGGGCATCATGACAAGTTGTAGACAGTTACACAGAGTGACTTACATGACTGCTTAGAAGTTGGCAAGAATATGATCAAATTGATGATCTAGATACGATTACAATTTTCAGCAAACAATCTAAAACCTTAGATCCCTAAAAAATTAAATAAATTTATAGAACCTTAATAGTTTTTGTAATGTTAACATGTGCAGGTCAAGTTCATCAGTTGTACTGCTTGGAGTCATGATAGTAAAGGCTTCTTCTGCAACTGCTGCCCATCCCTAAGGTAAGCCTTTTATGCTACTTGTAAATCATTTAGTGGGGGTATGCTATACGTAAGGAGGATTATTATTAGTTCTTGATGAAGTAGACTATAAAGGGGTATGTGAATCATGTTAACTTTGATGCTTAATCTACCCTTTGTTTTTACTTTCCGCAATCCAAACATTACAAAAGCATGAACTGAAACAAACATAAATCTCAAACTCGAACTATACTACCATGTACTTAGCACAAAACTGACATTAGTGGGATGTTCATGGGAAAAATTGTAACTAACATTTCAATTTCACATCTGACCATGGATCATACCACATCTATGCCCACAAAAATCATTGAAATTAAACACATACTGTAAGAATGAAATTAAACACATCATCTTCCCATGATCAGTGTCAAAGCAAAGTCACTCTAGAGCTACTTTTCTATATTTAGATTTCAGGGAAAGAAAAAACATTTATTTTCATTCTTTTGCCACAGCCAAGCTAGAGTAGCTACCCCAATTCAGGTTAAAACAATAAAAGAGAGAGGGACAAGGAAGGCTTGATTGGCACTTAAGATAGAAATGTTAACATGATCCTTACCTCCTTCAGAAAGAAGACTCCATCTTTAAGGCTGTCAAGATCTTTCTTGTTTTCGTACTCAATAATGTCACTTGAGTATGGTGAAGAGGCTTTAAGACCACCCTCCTCAATTGTATCATATCCATAAAAAACAGAAGCTCTAAATGAACAGGTCTATCTGAATATTCAGATATCATACCAGCAGTTAACTTTTGCCTCATCTGAGAAAGTAAATTGTTCATTAGAAAATGCAGAGTGACTTATGTAACCCAGCATAGGCATCATGACAAGTCGTAGACAGTTACATAGAATGACTTATATGACTGCCTAGAAGTTGACAAGAACATGATCAAATTGATCATCTAGACACCATTATAATTTTCAACAAACAATCTACAACCTTGGATCCCCAAAAACTTAAATAAATTTGTAGAACCTTAATCATTTTTGTAATGTTAACATGTGCAGGTTAAGTTCATCAGTTGCATTGCTTAGAGTCATGACAGTAAAGGCTTCTTCTACAGTCACTACCTATCCCTGAGGTAAGCCTTTTATGCTACTTGTAAATCATTAAGTGGAGGAATGCTATACATAAAGAGGATTGCTATTAGTTCTTAATGAAGTAGACCATAAAGGGGTATGTGAATCATATTAATTTTGATGCTTAATCTACCTTTGTTTTTACTTTCCGCAATTTAGACATTACAAAAGCAGGAACTGAAAAAAACATACATCTCAAACTCGAACTATACTACCATGTATTTGGCACAGAACTGATATTCATGGGATGTTCATGGAAAAAATTGTAACTGACTTTTCAATTTAACGTTTGACCATGGATCATACCACATCTATGCCCACAAAGATCATTGAAATTAAACACACAATACAAGAATGAAATTAAAGACATCATCTTCCCATGATCAGTAGCAAAGCAAAGTCACTCGAGTGCTGCTTTTCTATATTTACATTTCAGGGACAGAACAAACATTTATTTTCATTCTTTTGTCATCGCTAAGCTAGAGTAGCTACCCCAATTCAGGTTAAAATAATAAAACAAAGAGGAACAAGGCAGGCTTGATTGACAATTAAGATAGAAATGTTAAAATGATCCTTATCTGCTTTAGAAAGAAGACTCCGTCTTTAAGACTGTCAAGATTTTTCTCATTTTTGTGCTCAGTAATGTTACTTGAGTATGATGAAGAGGCTTTAAGACCACCTCCTCAATTGTATCATATCCATCAAAAACAGAAGCTCTAGCTGAATGGTTCTCCCTGAATATTCAGATATTATACTAGCAGTTAACTTTAGCCACATCTGAGAATGTAAGCTGTTCAGGTGGACCTGTAGAGTGACTCACCGGTGCTAGCGGCGCATCGGACGGAGATGCGAGTCATGAGTCATCAGGTTCAGACTCTAATCGCATGTCTGTGGTTGTCTGATAAGGTGAGGTTGGTGGCGGCGACGAGACAGCAAAATGGATGGTCTCTGCTTAGCAGAACCCATTCACAACAAATTCAGGAAGGAATTGCAGATGACCATGCGAATTCAAGGGAAGGAGAGAGAAGGGGAGAAGTCAGTAAGGGTAGAGGGGAAGGAGAGAGAGAGAGAGCGAGAAATCAGTAAAGAGGGAATGAATTTCAGAGAACCACGTGAATTCAAGGGAAGGAGAGAGAAGGGGATAAGTCAATGAGATAAAGGGTGAGAGAGAGAGTGTAAGAAATCAGTGAAGGGGAGCAGATATTCTAACTAGGGATGACAATGAAGTGGGTTGGGGACGGGGGCATATTCCCCATCCCCGCTAGCCCCCTCGTCCCCGCCCCGTTCCCCGTTGTGGAGAAAAAATTCTCCTCTGTTCCCGTCCCCAACGGGGATCTGGTCCGTGACGGGGATTTTTACCCGCCATTTTTTCCCGTCCTTTGTGATAGCTATATTGCAAGTCTTGGATAAAAGCCCAATTTGCCATCCCTAAACGCTGACTCCAATTAATTGTACAATAAGCTTTTGTATGCTCCATGCAATATAAGTCTAACAAATTTCATGAAAGTTAAATCTAACTTAAATTAAAGTTTAATAAGTCCATACAACATAAGTCTAACGATGCACAAATTACACAAAACAAATCCATAAAATCTAAGGTTTTTTTTAACTTAATTTACCGATATAACCTTAGTATTATGTTCACAAATAAATGACTCATATGTAATTTTAAATTAATATACCGGGACGGGGATGAGGATTTTTTCCCAACCGGGGACAGGGAAACGGGGATGGGGACCGGGATATTTTCCTCAGCGGGAAAGTGGGGACGGGGTAAATTTTCACCCCGTCCCGTCCCCATCCCCGCTTGGGAATTTATTTTTATCTCCATTCCTATTGGTGACAGGAATTTTTCCCCAATACAGGGCGGGGCTCCAACGGGGGTAGGGATTCCTCGCCCCACTGCCATTCCTAATTCCAACGTGCAAACATTACCTATTTGGTGACCGATTATAGCAGGTTTCTTTTTTTCTATTAAGGGCTGAGATCTCTACAAATTAGATCAACGATCAAAACAGTTTAACCATGATAATTGACTTTTTTTCAATTATGGTAGAATTTTCGAAAATGGATACCTTAGTGGCATTTGAGTTGAAGAACTCTTTCCTTGTGCTGTTCTATACAAACCCAGTTCCTCTCCCTCGCAGTTGATGAGCTTTTGCTTCCCCATTTCAGTCTCCTCAACGTCTTCCCCAAATTTCAACGAAGACGCTCATTCAATATTCCCCATATTCGTCTACTCAATCCCTAGATCGTGCATTCGTTTCGCATTCCTCAAACTCAACCTCGCTGATACTTCCTCTCATCGTAATTATCAATCATCATTGATTTCATCATTGCTTCTTCTTCTTCGTCTCCTGAGTATTCGTCGACTTCACAGGTATCCTTCAATCTTTCCTCCTTTTCTTGGGTTCTGGTTGGTGAACCAATGGGTAGTCGGATTAGATCCCAACTTTGCTGGATCCATTTACATGTGTGGTTGTTCTTCACACTTTTGTTTCTGGGCTCTGATTTTCTGAATTGATGTTGATGTCAACTTTGCTTGGTTTCTTCTGTAGATTCGCTCTCTTGGTATCGCTCTTCCAGTCTCCTGTGCTTCTGGGAAGATGAGTTCTTCCTCTGCATGTATGTAGCTGCTACTGGGTCTTTTGTTGGGCACACTTTGAAGACTGTTGGGTGTGAATAAGAATAAGAATAGGCAAAATGATCAGCACGTCGCTTGCATTGACCTATCTTTACCTACTGATTTACATTTTGCTTTCATCCGGAGTTATACTGTACAATAAGGTAATCTTCTATCTGTAGACATTGAAATCTTACCGGTCAATCAATGGTTTATCCACATATTGCTAAATGAGATCCATGCATTTTTCTGGCCCGCTTAGAAATGACTCTGAATGAGACAGTAATGATGGCGCCAAGAGTTATTACAAATAGTGTCATTATACCAGAGGTCAATTGCTGTACATTAGTATGATTTGACATCATAGTGGTGGACATATTACTTTAGCCAAACATAAATAAAAGAATGTGAAATGTCATTATACTGGATATGAAGTGATATATTTCATTGGGGTTGATCTGCTTGCTCATAGCTATTAAGTTATCATAACTCCGATGGCATTTGGTTTGATAGATTCGACGCCATTGAAACAAGCATTAAGAACTGTAGCTCACAAAAGACGATTTCCCAACATACTGAGCATAGAATGCCAAGTTGGGGAACCGATATCTTGTGACTGACATACTGGTTTCTGATGCCAAGAAAAGGCACGATGGCGATGTTGTTCTCGCCTATTTTGCAGTTCTCATGTGCAAAATCACACTGTCATGGCTCTTCAGTTGGTAGGGAATATTGTGCTGAGGATATAAATGACATCAATAATACTGCTTGACATTGGTGTCCTTTCAATTAGTTATTAGTAGTTATTGAAGAGGAATAGTACTAGGATATACCTGCATGGCTGTTAGACTTGTGATGCTTTTTTTTGTAAAGCATTCATCTCTTAAGACTCTGTAATTCCATAATATATTGGTGGGTGGGATGAGAGTGCTTTTTCCAATGCATGGCCATGCTGTTGAATTAGGCTGGAGGCCTCTGAACAAGGTAGGTGTCTTCACTGAAGGTAAGATGAACTAGGCAAGCTTGGACACGTCAAGAAAAAAATTTAATAAGTGTACAGAAAGGCACCTTGATGCTATTACCTAATAGTGCTACTGATTACGATATGAAATTCTAGGAAGGTAGGGAGAGGTTTAGAACACATGTGCGGAAATGCTAGGCAACAACACTATGTGCATCTCCCTAAACGGGTATTGAAAGATCTAGATGTAGGTAATTTTACCTGTGTAAGTTAAGAGGTTGTTTATGAATATGATACACCTATGCTAAAAGTTTTGGGAAAGATCTTCAAGCAATTGAGAGATTTCTCAAGACTACCTGGATGATCTATGAGAAAGGTAAATGATGAGAGCAAGTGTATCAAAATCGGCTTAGTATAAAACGAAGCATTAGAGCTGAATATATCCAAGGGATAGAAGTAATTTCTAGACATGCTGTTGTCAAAAAAGGGAAGGCCTGACCACCAACAGGGAATTACAACACTCAAGAAAGACTAAACGGTACCTGGTTCACAAACCTGTTCCATGACCAAGCTCATGCTATGTGCCGAGGAGGGATTACTAAGTATCTAAACTGACAATCAGAATGAAGGGAGCTAATCTAATGTTTGTGTTAGACTGCCAAAAACGCCTATCAAATCCCATGCTATCAATAATATGTAGGTGTGCCATGCTCATACTACTTTAATAACCTCGTTCTAGTTCTTTTTTGTTCTACTTCTTCCTGAACAGTTCAGAATGGTAGTTTTCAGACCTGCCCACAGGTGCCTCTAGTCTAGCATCCTGTGTGTTATCCTATGTTGGAGCCTCTCTCACATTTTCTCTTTGCCACTTCATTTTCTATCCTTTCTAATCTTTTTTTCCCCATATCCATCAAATCATATTCATTCTTATCTTGGCCGCCATTGTGTCTTTGGCCTGCACCTTAATTCGCCAAGATTGCGCACCATCTGGTTCTGGTCATGCTTCTGATATGATCTTTTGGCATTTCAGAATGTGCATGCTTTTGCGAGAAAGCAGTCTCTTATCCAGCTGTCGTACAGTCCATGTGTTTCTAGAGGCTTGCATTTTTTCAAACAACACCCTTCTTCGTGGTTGGACATTGCTTCTGTGGGCCTAACATTCATCTCATTATGTCTTTCCTCTCTATCCTTAGCATTACCAGTTTACCATTTTCCTTTGATGTCACTATTACTCTATTGAAGCAACAACAACCACCCCCCAAAAAAACACTGTTCCTCCTCTACTTCTTATACCTCTATTCGTAGCATTGCCGTTTTCCTTTGCCTTCACAATTATGTCATTGAAATAACAATGACAAAAAGCCAGTGTTGATCCTAACAAAGATCCAAGGAGAACCAAATGTGTTACACTAGTGGCTTGTACTGGCCTGTGGGGGCTGTTTGTGCATGACCTATTGGAACACATTAAATCTGTTGCCGTCATTGTTGTCACACTCCTAGTACTTATCTTAGTTTGAAAAAGCCCGCTTGAGGCACACCTAAGCGCGCCTCGGCGTGAGGCTACCAGGTCAGCACCTCGGAAGGGATGAGGTGCGCCTTAAGGATGCGAGGTGATATCTTCCCCCTTTTCCTTATTTTTCTTAGCCTTGCCTTTACCTTTTTCTTCTTTTCCCTCCTTGGGAGCTAAAAGGTGAGTTAAACCTGAACCATAACTACGTGCATTGGGGAACTACGATGATAAGATAGCATATCTTAAGGTTATTTGCAGTGTTAGTACCCATATTGATATCTAATCACATTTTTAATACATTTGTTTAACTTGTTTATGCAAAATATGCTTTGTGAAATATGAAATACTTTAAAAAACTTTTGAACAAAAGTGCGCCTCGCGTCCATGATGCGTGCGCCTTCGCCTCACGCCTCGCGGCTCACGCTTTCGGACCCTATGCGCCTTAGTGCGCCTCGCGCTTTTAAAACTAAGGTACTTATTATCAGTACTTCAATGGTTTTTGTTCTTATTTCTAAGTACTACCTAATTTACTTTTCTAATTCCTTATCAAAACCTATTGTGAAAACTTAAATGGAGCAAAGTAACCTTTCTTCACATGTTTGCATTTTCTGTTGCTGGCTCATGGGCTTCAAGTTTGAGCCAATAGCCTGACTTGGAAAACATACTGGCACATACTAGTAGACGGCAAAACCGACTTAAATCCAAGACCCGAAACGCGAACCGAACGATCTGGACTCATACCCAACCCGGCATCCGAAATAGGCTCACCCGAAGGTAAACTGAATTGACCTGAACCGAACCATACCGACCCGAAATTTTCTACAAAGTTGCTTATTTTTGCATGACAAGCGTATTGAACCAAAAATCAGTGGACTCGAAGTTGACCCAAATCGAAGTTCACCCGGCCCAAATCGAACCGACCCGAAATGTCACTTAGCCTGAAACGTGACCTGAACCAAACTAAACCCGACCCGTATCTAAACCGAATGACCCATTTGCCAGGTCTACATGTTAGGCACTAGCAGTCTAACCATTGTTAACTCTGTCCTTTTATGCTAATATGCATAAATTGTTTTAACCTGGTGCTGTTATATTATTTGCAGTGGGTTCTTTCTGTAAAGTACTTCAACTTTCCATTTCCTATAACACTTACAATGATACATATGGGATTTTCTGGACTGGTAGCATTCTTTCTCGTCCGTGTCTTTAAGGTATGTTTTTCTGAGATATGGATTCATTATTGATTGTGATCATTCTGATTCTTAAATCTCTCGATATTGATCATGAATACCTCCCCCCCCCCCCCGCATTGTGACCATAGGTTACCTCTTTTCACTTTAAATGAACGAGGACATTGTTGAAATGCGTTTTTTTTTTTCTCTTATTAAACTCATCATATTGGAGCTGAAG
The DNA here is from genome assembly GCA_029747015.1 of Carnegiea gigantea. NCBI lineage: Eukaryota > Viridiplantae > Streptophyta > Magnoliopsida > Caryophyllales > Cactaceae > Carnegiea > Carnegiea gigantea. Next base: position 82,910 of record JAKOGI010000540.1, on the reverse strand, counting down.
TATCAAGACCTTGCATGGAATATTCAATCAATAGTTTTTCCCTCTATGCTTTAATTTACTTATATGGCCCCCTGAAGTTGCTCTTCTCAGTAAGTTGTACGAAAAAATACGTTTGCATAATTCTTTTTTATTCTCTCTAATTTCCGACTCTTTGACTTTGTAGTTTGTATAGTTATTGTTCTTTGTTTTATGAATGCCTGTCATAATCTTACTTCAATTGCATCAACGACGGCAACATCTAATGTGAATCCACCTATGGCAAGATTTGGGGATATTGATATAGGCATAGTTATATCAAATCGTCTAAAATAATAATGTAATCTATATGAATAGTAGTTATTTGTTGATATCAAAGTCATGAAGTCAATGCGGCAACTGTAATCTGTGAGGAGTTGGGTTTTACCTCATTCTCGTTATGGTATATTTAAAATGTGGCTGTGAGTTCACACTTTTTGGTATTTTGTATTGTGCAGCTTGTAGCACCCGTCAAAATGACATTTGAAATGTGAGTGGCTTTATTTCTTTCTTATGAATCTGTGTCTTTTTCTACTGCAGTTGTAGAAGTCATTCCTTATTTTTGTTTCCCTCTTCACTGCAGTTACGTTGCCTGTGTAATTCCCATAAGTGCCTTCTTTGCTTCGAGCCTATGGTGAGCATTTCTATGGACAAAGTTATTTCTTGAGTTTAATGCTTATCAAAGATTGAATGTCCTAAATTTGATGTATTACTTTGCATTACCCCATTTTCATGTGCTGCAAAGCTGGCTCATTATTCTTTAATCCTCAGCTTGAAATGGTTGTGGTCTATGTTTGTATTTGATTTAAATCTCAAAGTGACATATTAAAGATGAGAATTATTTCAATGAATTGATAAAGATCAAAACTACAAGTGAAAGATTTTTGTTCTGGATAGGTGGTTTATACTAGTCATCAATCATTAACTATGTCCCAGATGGCATTAAAAAAAGACCCATGTGGTGGTGTGAGTGAGAGGCTTTAGAAGGTTTTTTTTTTTTGGGGGGGGGGTTTCGGGGGGGTATGTAGTGCTCTTGGCCACCCATAACTTAGAAGCAGGTAGTAGTTATCGTTTCTCGAAAAGCCTACTAATGCGAGAACAAGCTGTTAACAAGCTAACTGCATAAGTCAGGGTGATAAATACTGCAGTTTAATCTAGTTGCTCATTAATTTTTTGCGCTTTCTGAGATGTGGGGAATAGAACCTTATAATGTTTATTCCTTACATTTTGTCCATGAGTCGTAGTGGCATGTTGCTTTGTATTCTAGTTGCTCATTATTTTTTTGCGCTTTCTGAGATGTGTGGAATAGAACCTTATAATGCTTATTCCTTACCTTTTGTCCATGAGTCGTAGTGGCATGTTGCTTTGTATTCTATCGTGGTGCACTAGGGTGAATCATGCTCCATGCAACATTGCTTATGCTCTTGTACAAAATCAATACCTCAATTCTCAATAGGTTTGTATTTATATGGGGCAGCACTAATAGTAAAAAAAATTGGACTATTATTTGCAGTATCCCGAAGCAGCAACCAATTTATTTGTGTTGATAAGTGATGCAGGATCAGAGTAAACAATGGGTAAAAAGATTTAGGAAATTAGAATATTTTGATATTTTGATATTTTGTTATTTTCGTAAGTATTTTTTATTATTTTCGTAAGTATTTTTAAGCATATTTTAAGATCACCAAAATCAGGATATTTAGTATTTTTTATTAAGATTTTGTTTTCTAATCTATTAGGATAATATTAGGTTATATATTTTTATCTTTTTCTAGGTTATATCTTATTATTCAGGTTTTCTTAGTACTAGTTAGCCTCTAGGTTATACGAACCCCTTCATGTAATTAGAGAATTCATATTATGAATGAGAATTTAGTTAAATTGAGTGAGTTGTATTTCTCTATGTAAGAATTTTTCCTTATGAATTACTCCTATAGTGTTCTACATCAATTGTTCCCTTGGTAGGAAATGCTCTTAGAGCGTCCTACATCAACTTGGTATCATAGCTATTTGATCTTAGCCTTGCCTCTTGTTTGCTTTTCACATTCTGTCCTCTTTCCCTGCACATTAGATATTAGTCAAAAGGGGGGGGGGGGGCCTATTGCCCAAACCCTAACCCACACGCAACCCAGCCAACAACCACCACCAAGTCCCCCACCCAGGTCTGCCAATCACCATGCGCTGTCCACCCCAACCCCATCCACTGTCGTTGCTGCCAGCCAGGGTGCTTGCCAAAATTCTTCTCAATAAATGCTGTTTTTGTTCACCTGTTGCTGTTTGCTGGTACTGTTGAGCTGCTGCTGCATGTATGGCTTGGTGTGAAAGACATCATCGAGCTTTATTTGCAATCATTCACGATAAAGAACTTCTTGTTACTACACATCTTTTGTACCAAGTTTTCTCCCCATAAGGAGAAGTGGAAAAGATTGCTGGATTTCAAACAATAGGTGATTTTTATGCTCGAGTGAATTTCTACTCACATGGGGATGCTGTGAATGCCTTTTGCAAGTTGCAAGGTCGTCAAATTTATAAAGGTTGTTGTGAGTTAGATCTTTACTTTGCTACAGACCTCCTAGAGCTCCTTTGATGCCCTAGAGAATTCCCACTAATGATTATGGGGTTCCATCTTGGTGTTCCACAAAACCGCTGATTTGTTATTTAGATGAGGAAGATCCCACCTACTCTGATGCAAACTGTAGGCGACCATTCATTGAGGACGAGAAGCAGAACACCTTCAAGAAGGAGTCTAGCAAAGAAGCCGAGGTGACTGAAATCCCACTAAGTCTTAGACACTGATGTTTCATGCAATGTGTTGTCCGATAATGCAAATCGTCATCTTCCTTGTGTTGGCTCTCAATCTAATGTGGATGAGACACTTAAAAAGGAATCATCCACTCTAGATCGTACTGATGAAGCTTTTCTAAGGGACGCTAATGGAGATGATGTACAAGCGAATGAAGAGGTTGTGCAAGTAGGGACGGATTTGGGCCGGCTGCCACCAGAGATTAGAGCGACCCAAGGATGTTGGCTTTTTCATTCCAGAGGGCTTTTTTGAGAACATTGACCATCATTCGATGTTTACTTGGTTACCATCATTGGACAATATTCTGAGAAGTGAGATTCAAAAAGTCTATATTGAAGTCAAATCAATTTTAACTTCTTCATCTTCAATTTCTATTGCATTTCAAAACTCGAGGACGAGTCTTTTCCAACAGGAGGAAAATGATGCAGGATAAGAGTAAAGAATGAATAAAAAGATTTAGGAAATGAAAATATTTTGATATTGAAGATCTTTTGTATTTTTTATTATTTTTATAGGTTATTTTTAAGCATATTTTAAGATCTCCAAAATAAGGATATTTAGTGATTTGTTTTTAAGATTTAGTTTCCTAATCTATTAGGATAATATTAGATTATATATTTTTATCCTTTTCTAGGTTATATTTTTATTATTTAGGTTTCCTAATACTAGTTAGCTTCTTGGTTATATAAACCCCTTTATGTAACTGGAGAAGACATTATGAATGATATTGATTAAATTGAGTTACATCAATTGTTCCCCATGGTAGGAATTGCTCTTCAGCATCCTACGTCAGTGAGCTAGTGAACTTCTTTGGTAGTGAATAGTGATGTCTTTTTTGTTGTCAAGTCTTTCACATGGTCTCTTTTCTATTGGTGCTTAGAGGACTTAACTCAGTGCTCATGACCAGAAATTAAAATTAAACTACATAATATTCTATTTATAGCAGAGTCAAATCTTTGTAAGTGATCTTGATTTCTATTGTTGAGTTGCCTACATTCACGATAACATAACATATATCTAGCACTTCCTAGAAGGGCCAGCTTGTTGGGATTTTGTGTGTGCACTTGTGTGTGTGTTGGGGGGGGGGGGGGTAGTGTGGAGGACGAACATACTCTGATATATCCTGTGACTGTCAGGAGGCTATTCCCAGCAGATCCTGGGTTTTAAAAGCGCCTACAAGCTTAGTGTGCCAATGAATTTAAAACCAATGACTAAAAAACGCACTCGATGTTGAATTTTTCACTGTAATAAAAATTTTGTCGCAAATATCCGACGTTGGCTTTTGGCTCTTTGAGTGATTTTTGTAAAGGTAGATTAGCCATTTTATCATCGTCTACTTGGATGTCATCGAATTGGTTTTGGGCCTTCCTTAGAGCTTTCATAGTGCTCTCATACTGCTGATATTTTCAGTACCGCCTTTCATTTATTATTTTCTCAGTTTGTTTTCTACTTGCTTCTTTATGGGTGGGCCTACCTGCAGATTCTATCATGCTAGATGTAGGTGATTGCATGGTTCCCTCTATTTTTAAAACCAATGACCAGACAGTCCACTGGATGTTGAATTTTTTACTGTAATAAAAGTTTAGTTGCAAATATCAGAAGCTGTCTTTCGGCTCTTCGAATGATTTCTGTAGTTGAAGATTAGCCATTTTATCATTGTCTACAGGGATGTCATCAAATTGGTTTTGGGGCTTCGTCTAGAGCTTTCACAGTTCTCATACGTCTGATATTTTCAGCATCATTTTGCATTTATTATTTTCTGAGTTTGTTTTCTACTTGCTTCTTTATGGGTGGCTTGCCTGCAGATTCTATTATATTAGATGTAGGTGATTGCGTGGTTCCCTTGGGTTATTATTATCATCTAAATCTTCTGGACTATTCACTTATAGTTGATTAGATCCTAAATCTAATGGAAATAGAAGAAAGATTGTGATAGAAGAACACTGGTAGACGTGTGGCTGTTCCAAGATGGTGGGTGCAAAGATTCCTTTCAATTTATCAGCTTTGATTTTTTTTTCTGAGGAGCGTAGTTACTGGGAATGCTCCATACCCCTGTGATTTGCTTTTTCGGGAACAAGCATTTCTAGTCAGTGCGGCAAAAAAGTAGCTATATGCATTCTAGGAGTAAGCAACCTGGGAAACCTTCCTTGTAACTATCCTGAGTGGTCATCTTGGACAGGAGCAGGAATAAAATGGGCTTCTCACAGTCTTATATGTCATTTATTTTAAAATGATGGCAAGCCATCACAATAAGTAGCTTGCTATTTTCTTGAGGTTGAAGATTCTTTTGTGTACCATGTGTCAATCCTTACTCAATTTTACCTATAATTCCTACTTGTTCTTGTCAATATGATGTAGGACGCCCTTAGAGCAATTCCTACAAAGGTGAACAATTAATATAAGACACTCTAAGAGCAATTTCTATGGGAAATTCTCACATAGAGAAATACAACTTACTCAATTTCACTTAATTCTCATTCATAATATGCCTTCTCCAATTATATAAAGGGTTTTATATAACCAAGAGGGCAACTAGCATTAGGAAACCTAAATAAAAAAATATAACCTAGAAAAGGATAAAAATATATAACCTAATATTATACTAATAAAGTAGGACACTAAATCTTAATAAAAAATCACTAAATATCCTTATTTTGACTATCTTAAAATATGCTTAAAAATAAGTGAAAATAATAAAAAATAAAAAAGATCTTCAATATCAAAATATTCTAATTTCCTTAATCTTTTTATCCATTGTTTACTCTTGTCCTGCATCACATTCACTATCTATATTGATCAAAGGTTTAACTTGTCAAATTGTGTTCCTCTCTCGTTATTACAGTTTTGGCAACACTGCTCATTTGCATATACCTATGGTCCTAGTTGTTCTTGTCTTTCACTGCATGTATTGATCAAAGATTAACCTGTCGAATCTTTTGTCTATATCGTCATTGCAGGTTTGGCAACACTGCTTATTTGCATATTTCTGTGGCCTTCATCCAAATGCTTAAAGCTCTAAGTATGTCAAAGTAATGCTAAAAGCAATTCTCTTTGCTTATGTGTTATACCTTCTTTTGACTGTCTAGTGCGTATTTGATGCAGTGCCTGTGGCAACATTTCTCGTGGCCGTTGTGTGTGGCACTGACAAATTAAGGTGCGATGTATTCTTGAATATGGTCCTGGTCAGTGTTGGGGTCGTCATTTCCTCATACGGGGAAATCCATTTTAATATCATTGGCACACTATACCAGGTCACTGGGATATTTGCTGAAGCACTTAGACTGGTCCTGACTCAAGTTCTTCTCCAGAAGAAGGGCTTAAGTCTAAATCCTATCACCAGTTTGTATTACATTGCACCATGCAGGTATGACTAGGATCAAAATACTACTGCTTTGTATTTATTTTTGTTCTTCCCCTCCTGTTGACTGCGTAAGTGCGGAAGTCAGATTGTGTCGGCTTTTTGGACATGGGAAAAGGTCACTTTTGCACAATTTTTTCAGCTTGAAATCTGGTGAGCTGAACTAAAAGCAAACTGTCTCCCTAAAGTGTCATCTACTTCTTATTCTGAGTAGTAGGAGCCAGTCAATGGTCTTTAGTTTCAAATCCAAACAGACAAGGCTTCTCTGGCCTCAAGAACACCCTTTTAGGGCCTTGCTCTTTTCATGGGTAAATTGCGAGTGTGGAATGGAAAGAAAAGGAAAGGAATGGAACGGAATGGGAAGGAGTGGGAAGGAGTGATTTATTGTATGCAGGAGTAGGAAGGAATGAAATTGAGTGTAAAGGAATGGGAAGTAACGGAAAGAAGTGGGAGGAGTGGAATAGGGTGGGAGTATTGATATTGGCTTTGGTAATGATTTGTATAACATGAAATTAACTATATTTAAGAATTATTGTTGACTATGGATATTATGTGTACATGCATTTTTTTTTCATGGTTTGTATCGTAACGGTAAACTAACGTACATAATATGTTATTATTTTATTTTTTAATTATTATATGTATACGTATTAATTTAAGGTTTGTTCTTTTTGTTGGTAAGTCCCATTCAACCAACTTCGGCAAAGCTTCAACTGATTACAACGCATGCTACCCAAAAAATACCAACTTCAACCAACTCAAGTATTCTCACTCGTTTACATTAGCCAACTTCTACCCATCTTATCAAAAAAATATACCAACTTCTTTCAACTTCATTCATCTTCTTCCATTCTTCTCCAAACTTAACCAACTTCTACTCATCATACAAACTTCAATCAAGTTCAATCCACTTCTACCAATCTCAACTAACTTCATCCATTTACCATTCCTTATTTCTCAACGAAAAGAACATGGCCATAATGTTATGTTGGTATGTTTGTTATAAATATGAGTATGTTACATTTATGTGAAATAGTTAATTTGAATTTTCCAAACAAATTAAAATATTTAACTTAAATTAATGAATAACAAATATTGTGTTGGTAATAATTAAAACATTAGTATATATATATAATGATATACATTATACAAGGTTTCAAAGTGTGGAAAGAAGTAGGAGGGAATGGAAGGGAGTGGGAAGGAGTGGGGACCAAAGATTTCTCTTCAAAAGCAACAGGCCTAAGTTGTGGCTTAAGTGTACAAATTTGGGTTTGGTTTGGGGTTTGGGTTTGGATTTGGATCTGAATGAGGTGAGGAAGTTAGGTAACCTGTGACCTGCATCTATTATAACATTATCAAGTTCTGCTAGACATTGATTAAAAAAAAAAAAAACAATAAAGTTCTCATAAACAATGCCTTATTTATATTTCTTCCTGTCACAGTTGAGCAAATTTAACCTTGGCATCCTATTAAGCTGAATCACAATGGGCTGTATCTCAATGGACTGGTCTGTTACTTCTAATTTGTTGTTGGAGCAGTAGGCAAGTTCATACATTTGCAATTAAGTGTATGTTTTTAAAGGAAGTCTCGGTTCAAGTGTTATGTCGTGCTGAGCACATGCTGAGGAAGGCTTGGGGCATTGGGTTGCCTCTTATGGTATGGTTGCAAAAGATAGGTGTTCATCAAACTTAAGTATCTCGCTGGGTACCAATAATCAGGTGTTGCGGTGATTTGCTTGATTGCTAGCTCTGAATGGTTTCACAATAAATCAAACAAAGCATGTGTCGTTTTTCTTGGATTTGGGGTTGGGGAGAAGGATAGTTGGGAAAAGGGCATTCTACTTATCTCCTGAGACCAAGTATTGTTACTCAGAAAGACATCTAAGTTGCTTCTGTTTTACCTCATACAGTTTCGTGTTTCTGTGCATACCCTGGTGTATGCTGGAGAAGCCTTCCATGGATGTTTCCCATATTCACTTCAATTTTTGGATCTTCTTCAGCAATGCTATTTGCGCTTTGGCCTTGAACTTCTCAATTTTTCTAGTGATTGGTAGAACTGGGGCAGTTACTATCCGTGTTGCCGGTGTCCTGAAAGACTGGATCCTAATAGCGCTATCAACAGTGATATTTCCTGAGTCTGCCATCACAGGGCTTAACATTATTGGCTATGCAATTGGTATTGTCTTTACTTGATCATGTTTGGTACTGCCAGAATGACCCTATTCCTTAGCTGTACTTATCATTTCAATGTGTTTCCAATCATTAAATTGATCATTTTTTCCCCCATTGCCCATTGACGCTGGGGGTTTGTGCAGCACTCTGTGGTGTTGTCATGTACAACTACTTGAAGGTCAAGGATGTCCGCAGTTCTCAAACAACTTCCTCTGAAAGAATTACAGATAGAGTTAACAAAGGTTCGTAATATGATTTACCATGTCTTATTAGCTGTTCAGATTTATGTTCCCTTTATGCTACTTTATGAATGTTTGGCTTATGCAAGTTGGTACCTTCTTTTTGGGTAGCGATATTTCCTTTAATACACACAAACACACACACGCACGCACGCACACACACGTGTGCGTGCGTGTGTGTGTACACACACACACGCTATGGTTGTTATGGTCATTAACTGTAGGGGAGTTATTGTTTCTACTTCGTGTGTGTGTGTGTGTGTGTGTGTACACACACACACACGCACGATATGGTTGTTATGGTCATTAACTGTAGGGGAGTTATTGTTTCTACTTCTTTCTCTTTGTATTTTGTCCTTTGGGCAGGGGTGAGGATACAAGGGAGGTTACTACTTGCTTGTAATTGGTAAGTCACAAATTTTATAGAACGTGTCAACAGGCTGAACTGCAATGTGAGTATTAATCTCAAATGGATATAGTAACCTGAAGGTGTTATTTACTGGTCGGAAACAAGAGCAGGCATAACTAAGAAAAGACTTTATGGTTTTGGTTCAACTCCCACTGTTTCTATATAATTTTTCAAGTTTTAGTGGCTGTTAGTTATATTTCTTTGCCAAGAATGAGGTGGCGTCTTGATTCTTCAAATGTCAAGAACAACCCATCTCTGAACTACTTATCGCTGATTATATGCGTTTATGCATAATGCTCTTTGTTCTAGTTCTTGCCTCTTTCTTCACCTTGGATCATGTGCACTAATTGTGTCATTAAGATAAGACTTTGGTCCCAAACAATAACTTACTTTTGGGAAGAAAATGTTGTTGCTCCAAGGCCTAATTTGTTCAGGAAGCTGTGGTGCAATCCTTGTCGATATTCAGTAGGTGCGTTCATCGTCATTGCTAATTCATGCTGTGAATTAGTGAATTAGGCAAAAGCTGTGAATTGACACTTATAAAATAAAAAAGGGGAAGGAAGGGCGATATGTTTTACCAATTTTTTGTGCATATTATAGAAATTCTACTGCACTCCCCATGAACAATGCACCCCCCCCCCCCCCCCAAAAAAAAGATACATGCAGGCTGGCGCAAAGTACTTGGAATGGAACTTTCGAGTTCTCCTTTTGCATGTCATATTCTGAAAATGCTTGGAAAACAAATAAACGGTCACTCTTTGGTTGGATCCCAGAAACTGCAATCTGCTCAGAATCAGAAAGATTTGGATAGAGATACCTTCTCAGATGCTGTGTAAAAATGAACTTCGCTAATTACCCATATTTTTTTGGATGCAGGACTGGAGGACAGAAAAGAAATCATCTGATACATATGCACCCAATGACAGTGATGTAAATATTGTTGGTAGTGGTGGGGGGGATATTTCACCTTCTGAAGCAATTGCGGATGAAGAAGCCCCTCTGATTCAATCCTCTCGGCTCTCTCATATTGGACGCACACATGTTTAATGCTTATCCAGCTTGATTCTGCCTACATTTAGCAATTTTCTCAAGTCAATACCCTTACTACAGAGAAGAATAGAAGCTAAAGAAAGTTACAACACTCCATAGATTCTCTTCATCATGAAGACGCTTTTTCATGCTAGTGTTTGTTCTTTTTTTCTTTTTTTTAGTTGGCCATGGAAAAGGTGCTAGCATATGAAGCTTTAGGGTAATACATCTGTTACAGCTTAGAGTAGATCCCTTAGCAGAGAGAATGTGACCGAAATTAGAGCATTGATTTGAAACAACGGCAAATGAGCAAAGGTAGCCATTTCGGCTCTTGTGACTATTATTTTTCAAAGTACCAGTTTCTGATTGTGTATTGAGTCTGAATTTCGGGTCTTTATGGTTTGTGGACCTAATCATAGTGGCATATTTAGGAAATTTTATTTGTGGGTCCTTTAATGGTGGATCACCCCTATACACCCCAATAATAAGTATTAACGGCATCAAGGTTTGTGGGCAATCTGTATAAAATTAATGAAAATTTATATAATTCAGAGTAACATTTTATGAGTTAATTTAGGTTTGCGAGGGATGTCAACAGCGGAGAATGTAAATGATAATCTAACCATTTAAGCAATCTTGGTTTACTAATAAATAATTAAACCCTCGGTGCTTTTTATAGATGACTGGGTTCGGATTCTATATGCACTTCATGCCTCTCTAGTCTGTTTAAATGCAAAGTGGAAAAAGGTTAATAGTTGCATTTTTTACGTGATAAAATTTGATTCATACAGATATTTGACACTAAGGACGTGTTTGATAACAGCGTTTTGAGTAGCGTTTAGCGTTTTGACTAAGTTAATACACTCATCAAGTAATTTTTAGTGTTCGGTAACATAGTGTTTTGACTAGCATTTCAAGTAGCGTTTAGCGCTTTAAGCAGCGTTTCTGAAAAGCTAATAGCATTAACGTTTGGCATTTAAAAGTAGCGTTTCATATTTTTTTGCCAAAAAATATCCTTACAAAATTTTATATTTGGAAATTATCTATATTTTTTTATGTCAATTTACATTAATCAGCTAACCCAACAACTAAATTTACCGAACACATTTATTTCAACAGCTCATCTAAACAGCTATCCACTAACAGCTAAATTAGAAACGCTATCCGCTGCCTAAACAGCTATCCGCTACCTGAACCGCTATCCGCTACTTGAACCGCTATCCGCTACTTGAACCGCTAATTTTGCAGAACAAGGCATAAATCTAAAGAGCATATGAGTAGGGATCATAAAAGTTAGAGGGAGGAAATAAAAAAGTTAAAATAGCGCATCCTATATTAAAAGAAGTATTGATCATAATTCAAAAACTAATTAATCAGTATTCAAGTGTGGAGATATCAAGGTATTCAAATTATTATCAACCATGTGTTTGGAGAGTTAAACATGATAGCAAACTGGCTGTCTAAATTTGGACATTCTATTACTGTTTCATTTTCATATAATTTATGTTTTTCACCAGCGTTCAAGACAATTTGAACTTACAATTAAATTAGTTTTTGGACCTTGATTAAATCACACAATTAATTTGAAGCAAAAAGCTCTTTTTGGGAAAAAACCTTATCAAAGGGTTGTTAATCAAATGGCCAAATCCATAGGCGGACTGTTGAGTGCAACTTTTGCAATTTTATGTCTTGTCATTATGAGACAGTAGAATGACTCCCTTTAATATTCTGTTATAATTCCTTGGGCATATTTATATGAAGTACAAGATATTTTTTTAAAAAAAAATAGATCATGTACTTTTGAACGATGGGCCTTTAAAGGGTAAAAAATGCGTCAAAAAGAGGAGATTCAGGAGAGTATGTCAAAACTATTTCAACCATGGTTTAAAAAAAAAAAGAGTTGGATTATGAAATGTGTCTTATTATTTTATGTTTTGTTCTTTGGGATCAAGGCGGTGGCGCAAGTACCCCAAAAAAATGACACGAGAATATCTAACTGTTAAGTTAAAACATAATCACTTCTATAAGTATTGACCTAGAAAGTATTAAGGCGTAGTACAATGCCCTTCATTTTTGCGTAGGCAAAGAACTTTCTTGAAAATCAGCTTGTCATCATCTAACTTGATATTTTGAAATTCCTCTTACTCGATAGAGTCTCAGTAGTAGTTTTTCAATCGACTTGAAGGCGATAATTGTGTATCCAATGCTTGGATCTCTTTCAATAATTGCCTTCCTCCAAGCAACTAAGTTAAATGATTCAAGTTCATATCTTTTTGCAATGGTAGTTGACTCATTAATGCTTCTCTTTTTTTGGCGCGGCAAAATTCTCTTCATTTTACGGTGCTTCCCCCTTCTTTGTTTGTCATGATGTTGGGCTAAGAATTAGATGACATTAATTATAAGACTCCCTTGGTTATCCTCACACATGGCATGCTCTTTGGAATTAGGCTATTGAGCATTTGTTAAAAAATTTGACCCTATCTTCTTGCTCAATCATTCGGTGGATTGCTTGTGATAGTGGAAGAGATTCCAAAGAGCCCCTTTCGTATGTCCTCTAGAATGTTGAAAAGCAATATTTGTGGACTCAGACAGAAGAAAAATGGCGTGGACATGGTAGAGTTGGGCGAAGCCATTACCCTCCTTGCATGCCATAACAATCAATGTGGAAGCAGAGTTTGTGTGTCACTCATCAAAATCCATAGTAGATCCGCACTTGGACTATCCCTCTTGCTCACTGCTTCCATATTCGTAATTTGATCTATGTTGGCTTTCATACTTGAATCCTTGCATTAGAAATAGCGGGAGTAGAATCGTGACCATTTCATCAGATCATTTTAGGAGGCTTTGACACCACTTCCCCCACAAAATGCTTTTTTGGATCAACCCCACACTCCACGTACAGCATAGTCTGTAAAGCAGGTGAGGAACTAAACTCCACCACACAAGACCTACCATCTAAAAGACATATTCTAATAGTCAGAAACAAAATCCTTCATGTCACCTTCTTTCATCTCCACAGACACTTCAGCATTGTTTAAATCTCAACAAGGTCGATTTCTTAAAGTCTTATTACTTATTCCTCTATATCAAGTTTCATTTTCCTCTTAGGAATCCTGAGGTGTAGCTCTCAAACTTAATGATGGATAGCCTTCAAGTGATGCTGACTCGTCACGGTAATGTCATTACTGTTTGTGACTCTTTTATCCACTCATTCTTCCAGTTAACTATGCTTTGGTTAGTCTCTGTCGAATTACCCATAACCACTTTTGTTTGTAAACAATTATATACTTCCCCAACATCCTCACCCGGATTTATAGGTTCAAGACAAGCATCACTGGCTAAAGAAGAGGAACGCACAGGCAGAGCATATGATTTCAGACGATTAAAAGTGGCCAAACCAACTGCTTCGGAAAAACTCTTCGAAGAATAATCACAACTAGCTCCAACATCCTTTAATAATTGTTTCTTACAAGACGTGTTACACATCTCCTCTACCCTAATTAATTTCTTCTTAATTCTTCATTCTTAGGGTCAAATTGAATAACAGTAAGAAGTTCTTCACAAACTTCTTAACCCATACCTATGTTCAACAAAGCCTGGGCTTTCCAAATACGAGCTTTGGCATTAAACAAATTGAGTTTCATAGCCAAATCATACTGATGCTTAACCAATTTAAATCCACTCAATTTTAATCAACAAACAGCTATGTTTAAATTTGTAAAAAATGCAAGCTCCTCCATCAAATTGGGTGATCCTTATTTTCAGGAACAATCACACATAAATACTAAAGAGATTTAGCATACCGGTTAACAGCAAGCCTATAGGAATTGCCCTTTGCATTTAAGACGAGTAATCCTAACATACTTCTCGAGAAATTCCTCGATTCGGTCGGTACTTCGCTACAATGGGTAGGCCTGACTTTAAGTTTGAAGATATGTCCATGCTTTTCAGGAGTAACGGCAGGGACGGAGCCAGAATTCAAACTAAAAGGGGGCGAGATTAATAATACATATAATATAAACTTTAATAGTTTTAAAAATAAAGTGCATAACTACTACATTCAAGAAGTGCATATTTACAAAATTAGGCTTTGCCTTTCTTAATTGAGAATTTAGGAATTAGAAATGGGGTAATTTATGATTATCATAAACAAATACAAATTTGCCAAAAGTCAATGAATTTAACACAAATAAACAAACAACAACCAACAATTACCCCAATTCTAATTTCTAAATTCTCAATCAAGAAAGGCAAAGCTTAATTTTTTAATTGATGAGTAAATCTCTAAATTAACCACTTATTCAACACAAATTCAATAAAAATTAGTAAACTAAATATAAACAAGGAAGCAATTATAAACAAAATTAGCCCAACTTTAAATCTTCAACCAAGAAGGCAATTAGATTAAAATCCTCATTTTTCAATTCATGAATCATGAGTAATTCACTAAATTAATCAATTATTTAACATAAATCTAACTAAAATTAGTAAAATAAATATACTTATTTACAAAATAATAAAATTAAAAACAAAACTTGAGTATTTTTGAGAATTATCTCAAATTGAGATTTGGGATTTGGGATTTAGGAGTTAGGAGGAGACCTGAGGAGGAGTGGAGGCGGCTGCTGGCACAAGTGGCGGACCTAGTGGCGTCGGCTAACTGCAGAGAGTGAGAGAGAGAGTAAGTGGGCAGGGCTGGCAAGAGTCAAGAGGCGAGCAAAAGACCGGAGAGAGTCGAAAGGCAGCCGCATAAATTAGGGAAAACAAATGTCCAAAACTCCAAAAAAAAAAAATCATAAAAGGGACCGTAGAAGCAGAGTAGCAATTTGGAAGAGTCGAACCCGTGAACACCTGAAACAAGGGAGGGCAACCGGCCATCCTACTAAGCACAAGTTTGCAAATTATATATGAACCAATTAACATGTATTTATTTTGTTTATCTACAAAAATATCCCATATTTAATTTTTTTTTTTCAAAAAGCTAGGGGGTCAATTAACCCCCTTGCCCCAATGTAGCTCCGCCCATGGGTAAGGGTGAACTCAACATTATTTACTCTAGTGGCATAAGATACTCAACCACCAACTTTAACCTAGGATAAACAACTAACCTGGCATCGAATAAATTCTTGCAATTCACTCATTATAACATAGTTAAAAAGGCAAAATTTCCATTTTTGAAGAATTTCTAATCAATCCTATCATGTGTAACCTGTTTTCGATCCATCAATTTCTTAATACATTCTTCTCCTTCATCCTTAAACCGATCAAGCGGCATATTAAGAGCATTAGACACTAACCTTTAAGGGACTTTATCCTTGTGAGATTCATTGACCAAGATGTGCTTGGTCGCATCTGATAGGCAACTTGTTGCACATGGTATCTGATAGAATGATGTGTTAATTCAAGGTATTTGGTCCTTGAGTACTGTACTAGAGTTTTAATAATGTTTATCGCAGCCATGTTGTAACATATGATAGGCAATTTCTTGCAATCTAGTCCAAGATTCCTAAGCTGTTGGCTAATCAAAAGTAGCATTGCATAGCAAGTTCCGGTAGGTATGTTGTAGAACCTAAAATTCTAGGTCTTATTAATTGGTTAAGTTTGTGAAATTTTGAGGATGAAACTTCTTTTAAAAGAAGTAGAATGTGAAATTCCAAAAATTTATATTAATATTGTTGAATAACATGGCTAGTTTTACTTAATTTCAGAAATTATTGATAATCAGCTTGAGCTCATAGATTGCAGTTTAGCATTTAGGCTATTGTGAATTGGAAATCAAGTCAAGCCAAACTCTTTTCACTTTGCCCAACCCAAAGCTGTTAAAATAAAGCACAATAAAAATTCAGCTTTTAATGTAACCAAACTCCTCACTATTTTCAAAGTTAAAATTTGAATTCTCTTAGTTATTTTGAAGGGATTTAAAAATCCCAAAAATTCTCCAATCCCCTATAGTTTGCCCAAAAATCTCTCTTTAGCATTTATTGTATCCTAAGGTAAAAAAAGAATTAATCTATTGTGTTCTTTTGTTGATGCACAACAACCCCTCTTCTCAACTCCCATGTAATCTGTCTCCCCCTCCTTGCTTTTATGCTTTCCTCTCTCTCCTCCTGTATTCCTGCACTGCTCCCTATTACGATCCACCATTGTCGGTGATTTCACCTGTGGGCAGTCCATCCTCCACCCTTCACCCACCACTTGTGACCCAATAGCCCATTTGGCTCCCTTCTCCATCTTTGTTGCCTTGATTCCTTTGAGGTAAGCTCATAGGTACATAAGATTTTCTAGCTGTAAAGTCTAACCATGGATTCTGATGCAAACTCTATATTCTTTGATTCGAAATTCAACTTTTGGATTCTAAATTTTCAAACTAAGGGCTTTCTTGCCAAAAAAAAAGCTCTTCCTTTTACTGATCTTGTTAAAACCTTGAAGGTAAACACTCTTCTCTTCAATCTTGTAATGATCGAGTTAGAATTTTGGCATTTATCAAGGTAATGTCTATGCCTTAACTCCTTTTACATGCCTTTTTCAATGTGTTTTGGGTGTTTATAAAATAGTTTTATGATCTGGCATCCACAGAGAGAGCTAATGCATGAAAACTTCAACTGTTCATGTCATCTTGTTGTAATTCAAAACTTTCCAATTTTTGATTGAGTTGTTACGTGCAAACAATCCATGTGTTAAATGGAAGCTTGAAATGCCTGAACTTTGGTAGTATGGGTTAGGTTGGTATAAGCTGAATTGGACCTATGCATAAAACACTAATTAGTAAAGTGAAAGAATCATGGCAAGTTACGAGAGGGTAGCTCTCGAGATCAGGGCAATATTGCCTAGATATTGAGATGTGATAGTCTCTCCACGGTAATGCGTGGATGCATGGAAGTGTATCGGATACGTGCGAGGATAGATAGAACACACACCATATTATGGGGTCCCATAAGTTTGGTACGCCAAGAATTAGATTAGCTATAGGCCATGATTGATTCGTTGCAAACCATGAGGCCCAATGGGGCCGCTTGATAATGAAATGAATCAGATTATTAATTTGTTTAATAAAAAGAAATAGGTTATGATTGATGAACTTGGTTGGATTGGGAACTTAAACTATTTTCGAACTATTGAACTCTTCCCTCCCGCCCCCCGCCCCCAAATATTTAAATGAATTTGAGTTATGTTTAATTATTAGCGACATATATTATTGAGTTATATCTTACTTTTTAAAAATATTTTGCTTTTAGGTACTGTTCATTACATGAGGATGGATTTTAGAACAAGGTCACAATCACATTCATTGTACTCAAGTTGTTAAGCTCATAATGTATAATTGATAATCAAATTTGACTTTCATAATAAAATTTGTGTTAAGTTTAAATGGTTAATCTTATTATCTTTCCTTGTACTTAAATATGGTAGCAATGCCTGTGCTACACTGCATTAAGGAGGACAAATATTAAAAATAAAATGAACTATAAATTTTGGGGCATTTCATATATTCAACCTTAGCAATAGTCAAAGCCATTGAATTTTGTTTCTTAGACTGCCAAATACTAGGGACTGTCCAAGGAAATGGCATGAACTTGGAGTACTCTTTCTATCTATGTTGCAGTTGTGGGTCATATAATTAACATCAGAGTATCTTACAAGTTCAAAGTTATTGTTGAATGGTTATCATAGACCAAGGTCCTTCATTTCAATAAGGTAATTAAATATTCTTTTGACAATGTTGAGATATGATTCCTTGGCAGCTAATTGTAATATTGCACATGACCAGACACTAAACATAAGATCATGCCTACTTGTAGTCAAGTATCAAGTGATCTAATCATATCTCTATATACCTCTTTAAGAATGGGCTTACTAGTTTAATCCATGTCTAGCTTGGTGCTTAAGGCAATTGGAGTTTTGACATGTTTGAATTTTCAAAGCCATACTTCTTAAGATGTCCCATGATATATTTGTCTTGATTGATGAAAATGCCATGTTAGCAATGCTTGATTTAAAGACCAAGGAGGAGACTTAATTCACTCATTATTCTCATTTAAACTCCTTACTCATTAGGTTTTAGAACTTATGACAAAAAAAGATTCGCTAGTGACACCAAATAATATATTATCAAAATAAATTTGTATAAGTAAGAAATGTTTCCCTTTTTTTTAATAAATATGGTTTGGTTAATTTGACCCCTTTTAAAATTATTTTCAAGCAGAAACTTGCTAGCCTATCAATTTAGTCCATGCAAAGCTTCATAAGTTTATAAACAAGGTCAAAGCGACTTGAACAAGCAAACAAAGGCATTGTTCAACATAAACTCATCTTACAAGTAACCAATCAAGAATGCACTTTTAACATCCATTTGAAATAACTTGATGATCCACATGTAAGTAGAATTTATATAGCTTCTAATATGGCAACAAAGTAAAGGTTGTGTCATAGTCAAGTCCTTTTTCAAGGTTGTAACCTTTGGTCACTAATCTAGCCTTGTTCCTAACCATATTCCTAATCTTATCTAACTTGTTTTAAAAACCTATTTTGTTGAAATGATTGGATGGTTCTACGCTCTAGTGGTCAAGGACCAAATTTGACTCCTTTCAAATTGGTTAAATTCTTCTTCAATGGCAAAGGTCCAATTACGGTCCTCGAGAGCTTCAAGGGAGCTCTTAGGCTATGTGAGTGAAATAAAGGAAGAAAATGCACATAAATTTCTAAGAGAAGAATGAGTCTTTACAGCCAAGTTGACATCTGATATGTTGTTATCAATAAATGACGTACAAGGAATCTAGATCCTCTCTTTGATTCTTGAAGGTTCTTATCATTGCTTGCTTCTTGCCTTGCTTTAGAGCCTTTTTTATTCTCATCTTCATGGTCTCTGATGACATCTTTTGGTTGGTTTAGTGTACCTGGAGGTACACTTTGAGTAGTAGCATTATTGATGTGGCTTCAATTTTTTGTTATCATCATGGCTGTTTAACATCAAATCTGGGTAAAAAAACACAAGATAACATTTCCATTATTATTTTTATCCAGAAAAATGTATACTTTTCAGTAGTTTGGTTCTTTTGTTGTATTCTCCACAAGCTTTTCCATGACGAGAATAGCCAACAAAGGTACCTCAATTTGTTGCTCAAACTCACCAAGCTTCTCCCTGTCATTATTGTGTATAAAAAAATTGCAACAAAAGGCCATGACATAGGAAATCTTAGGCTTCTTGCCTTTTAATAGCTTATAAGGAGTCCTCTTCAAGATATATCTAATCAAGCTTACGTTGAGCACATAACATTGTTCTAGTCATATGTTCCAAGGTTTTGCTCTTGTTTTCAAATATTTGATTTAGTTGTGGAGTTCTTAGGTTGAGAAATTATGAGATATTCCATGTTGATAACAATATTCAATGAATTCACCTTTCATCTCAACTCCATGATTACTCTTTATAGCCACAATTAGGAAGCTCAAGGTGTTCCTTAATTATCTACAATGCTTTTGCAAGTACTTTGTATGCATAGGTTTTATCCTTCGAAAAAAATACCTATATATCTAAACTAATCATAAACTATAAGGAACACATATTTGTTACCACTAAGACTCTTACGTCTAATAAGACCCTATAACTCCATATGTAACAATTCAAGAGGCTGAGATGTTGAAATAGTTTCTAGAGGTTTGAAAGAAACTCTGACTTGTTTCCCTTTAACACATGCACGGCAAACTATATCTCATAGGCTAGAAGGTTTTCCTACTAGATCATCCACCTTCAAGGTCTTTAAATTTTGCTTTTCTTCAATGGCAGTGACTCTAGCACCCTTTTTGTTCACAGAGAGACATCTTAGCAAGCTCTTTAGCATCTCTTCATTTGAGTTATGATCTTTTAATTTAAGCATACCACAAAATAAGGGAAGTCTAGAAATAGATCTGTCTTGATCAATTTCGGACATTTATATGGAGACCATAGATATTTACTCACTTTGATGACTAAGTAAAATATAGATACCAATTATTGGTCCTAAGGTTGTGGGACGCAACCTATAAGGGTCATTAGGGTGAGAGACAATAATAAGAAATAAACGCTTACTCTCAAAACAGACAAGTAAATGCAAATTCATAGACAGTAAACAAAATAGATCGACGACTCTAAGTAACATTGAAGTGTAGGAAATAAAGGACACTATGTTAATAATGTTCAATGCACCAACTTCAGCTAGTCACCACCTTAGGAGTCCTTTCAAGCTTTTGATGTAGATAACTTCCTCTTAAGGTAATATGACCTAAAAGTTACTTTTTGTAAGAAGCTAAAGCTGACCCTTGCTCAAAGTGGAAAACGTTTGAATTAGCTTTCTTTGCCTCCTCAAAGTACCAACTTGTAATGTAATGTTTGCAAAACATTAATCTTGCAATTAAACATTAAGCATATGATAATTTTATAGGATAACTATTTGGCTAGATTATAATTAATTTAATTAACCAGTTTAGACATATTAGGCAATTCACTAGCTTTCAAAGGCAAATAGCATAGCCAAATTATATATGAAGCATGAGCAAATTTAGCCACAAATTTATGCTATTCCATCATGTAAATGCTTATTTGTCTTATAATTAACTCTTATGAAAATATATTATGCATTTTTTAGATTCAGTGAAACTGATCGTAGTGTCATAAACATCTGAAGCACTTCTGGAGTTGCCAATGACTTCTTATAACACTGGTCTGGTAATCTTTTAACATGCTTGTTAAGGCTTTTAACGGATGAAGTGTTTAGAGACACGGAACTGTAGCTTTAAAACATTAACCTGCAAAGACTTAATGAACTTATGCTAGTCACTTACTTTCATTAAGGTATATGGGTAAAATTTAAGCGAATAGATAAATAGTGTTGCATAATTATATTTAGTTTTAATGATAACAAATCCAAGTGTAACACATTTGTCTAAGTAATGTTGTTCCAAACAAGCTCTCCAAACAGGGCCTACACTGTTGTTTGTAATATTCGTATTAACCTGGATGCTAAATGTTGAGAACAAGTCTTAGGAACAGGTTCCAAGCTTCAGTGATACAAGATCAGCAAACAACAAATCTCGCCAAACAGTTGGCTAAGTCTTAAGGAACAAGTTCTTACATTCAGCTATACAAGATCACCCGAGGAATCAAGGTGACCAAGGTGTTTGGAGCAGCATATTTATTCTTGACAAGATGACTGATTCTTACAACAAGAAGTCTTGGTTTGGTTTAGTTTTTATCTTTTAGACTCTTGTTAATATGCCAATCTTGAAAGTCTCTATTTAACACTTCTTAAAACGGTTTTTGACATTTGCTTTGGAACACCAATTTCTAAACAACCCTGCAAACAGGATGCCTAAGGTGTTCCTGAAACTGTTTTACCAGTAAATTTCCTTTGGTTGGGTGCCAGCTCTAAAGGATCTTTTTATGAAATCCTAGGCTAACTAATTAAGTTCTAAAAAGGATTATTTTTAATTTGAAAAAGATTGTAAAACCGTTTTTGCTAAGGATCTCTTTTCAAAATTCTTATCCCTTATTTTTAGGCCGTGATTGATTTCAAATTTGGAACCGAAATCTTTATCCTTTTTTTTTTGGGCTAAATCTGCACAGCTATATTTAGTGGGTAATTAGTTTTTATCCCTTGAAAAATCAAATTCCCTTATTTTAGTAAAATCTTATCTTCTCTAGCCGTTGGGAATCTTATTTGAAGAAACTCCCTAAGCTGCTAATATTAGAAGATTTTGTTATCCTTTTTGAAAGTATTAGCCGTTGGGTTTGTGTGTTTAAATAATGAAATCTTCTCTCCCATTTAGATATCCGGTTTTTACACAAGAAGTAAGAGATTTCCAAAAGCTGCATTTCAAAGAGAAAAACCGTGACAGGCTTGTGCTTAACTGAGCTTTCAATATATTGGCATAATAGGACTTCATTGTACCTTACATCTGCTTAAGTCAGAAGCACCCCCAGTAAGGTGTTTTGTACCCCTGTTCTCAGATCAGAAAGTGAGTGAGTGTGTCCATAGTCGAGTGGACTTTGGACGTGTCCAATATAGTGTGATTGGACGTGGTGTAACCTGTCTTAGGGAAGAAGGTTACGTGGGTTACAAGTTGTAACAAGGAGTGTTACTTTTGTAACGTGTTCAGCCCGTTAGTGAAGTGGTTAAATCCTACGCGAGGTAGGTCGTGGTTGTTCACACCTTAGTTGGGCTAGAGGTGTTTTCAACGTAAAAATTGTCTGTGCTTTATTTCCGCATTTATTACTCTGAATTTCGCTACTGAACCAATTGGGAACAACCGCTGCAAACAAGGCTTAAGGTTGTTTGTGATTTACGAATAGTTTCTGCAACCAAGTGCTACGGCTGTTTGTTAGTTATTTGGCGAAAATCGGCCACCACAATTCACCCCCCTCTTGTGGTTGTGTACTCTTGGAATTCAACAAGTGGTATCAGAGCAGGTTCTCTTTCAAAAGGCTAACCCCTTGAGAGATCCGTGAAGATGAGTGCACCACAAGGGATACTTGAGGGTCAATCCATTACTCGACCTCCTTACTTCAATGGCCAACACTATAGTTGGTGGAAAAATAGGATGGAGAACTACATACAAGCAGAGGATTACGAGTTATGGATGCTCATCAAGAACGGGCCCCTTGTTCCCACGAAAGTGCTTGAAGATGGAAAGAAGGTTCCCAAGGAACCCGTAGAGTTTGATGCTGAGGATTACAAGAAGATGGAAAAGAATGCCAAGGCCAAGAAACTATTATACTTTGGCCTAGGACCCGATGAATATACTCGCATTTCAGAATGTGAGTCAGCTCAGGAAATATGGAATGCCTTGCAAGTAGCTCATGAAGGAACAAGTCAAGTTAAACAATCACGCATTGAGCTACTCATGAGGCAATATGAGCTGTTTGACATGGGTGATCGTGAGAATGTGATGGACATGTATACTCGCTTTACTCACATAACAAACGAATTAAAATCTCTGGGAAAATCCTTCACCACTGAAGAGTTGGTAAGGAAAATCCTAAGGATTTTGCCTCATTCATGGGAAGCCAAGGTGACAGCCATTCAGGAGGCCAAAGACATGAACAAGATCACCCTAGATGAGCTGATCGGAAATCTTCAAACGTATGAACTGAGAAAAAACTCTCAACAGAAGGAGGAGGCTAAGAAAGACCGAGGGCTTGCTTTAAAAGCGTTGGAAGATGATGATTCAGATCTTGAAGAAGAAGAGATGGCAATGATGACTCGGAAATTCAAGAAGTTCTTCAAGAAAGTAAAAGAGAATAATAAAAGGAAGGACTTCAGCAAAGGCAGAAACACCCCCCGAGAACAGTTCTCTGGGTGTTTCAAGTGTGGAAAATCTGATCATATTGTGAAGAACTGTCCACTACTTTGAGAAGAGCAAGAGCACGAACACCCTAGGAAACAAGGCAGGAAACAAGGTGTAAACAGTTCGGGAAAACGATTCTCGAAAGCAATGCTTGCTGCTTGGGGTGATTCTTCCGAGGATGAAGAAACTGAAACTGAAGAAGGTGCTGTAGCTCTCATGGTGCAAAGTGATACAGATTCAGATGACGAGTCAACAAACAGCCTAACTGATCTCAAGAACAAGGTACGTGGTCTCAATAAAGCAACTCTAGAAGAACTTCTGTACAATTTAATGGATACCTGTGCTGATTTGACAAAGGAAGTTCGTGATCTAGAGCTTGAAAATGAGACCCTTAAAAATGAAAAACTGGGCTTATATGAAAATATTAACATGCTCAAGGAAAACCTCTTTATAAAAGAGGGAGATTATTCTCGAGTGGAGGAAAAACTCCTTGAGGTGGAAGGAATGGTTGAGTCTTTGCTCGAGGAGAACAAGAGCTTGCATGCTAATATAGAAAAACTGGAAACCGAGCTTGTCACAACCAAGCGTTGGAACAAGTCCTCAAGAGCATTGGAGTGGCTAAACACTCATCACAGCCAAAACAAAAGAGGACTAGGATTTAAGCCCAAACAAACCGTTTACCCTGCAAATAGAAAGTATGTTGGATTACCTGAAAACATTGTTTGCTTTCACTGTGGTAAAACGGGTCACTATCGATACACTTGTCCTTCAAGAAGGTATGCTATTAAACAAAATGAAGGTTATGTAAAACAAGTCTGGATTAGGAAAGATGAGCTTTACCTATCTAAAAGAATGGGACCCAAGTGGATCTGGGTTCCCAAAACTAACCCTTGATTTGTTTTGCAGGCTGAAGTGAGAGAGAACAACCCAGCAAACAACCCAGCAAACAGGCTAAGGTACAACCTGGCAAACAGCCCAGAGAACAACCTTGAAAACAGGCAGCTATAGTATGTTGATAGTGGGTGTTCGAGGCATATGACTGGTGAAAAATCTAATTTTCTCTCACTTACAGTTTCGGATGTTGGGAGTGTGGCATTTGGAAACGGCAAGTCTGGGACAATTGTCGGTATAGGTAAGATTGGTGAGTCCCACTCCCACTCGATTGAAAATGTATACTTAGTTGATGGTTTGAAGCATAATTTACTTAGTGTGTCCCAACTGTGTGATAAAAACAACCTAGTAGTGTTCTCATCAACACGTTGCTTGGTTGTAAACTTAAACATAGGAGATGTCGTATTAAGGGGGAAGCAACATAAAAATGTTTACAAAGTATGTATCTCCACACTTTCCCAAAACAATCTGACTTGTTTGAGTGCCTTGAATGATGATATAATGCTCTGGCACAAGAGACTAGGTCATGCAAGTCTATCTCTTCTCAACAAACTTGTTTCTAAAGACCTAGTTGTTGGACTACCTTCCATCAAATTTAATGATGACAAGGTATGTGAAGCTTGTGCAAAAGGCAAACAAGTCAGATCCTCTTTTAAATCGAAAAAGTGTGTAAGCACTACCCGACCTCTAGAATTATTACACATTGATCTGTGTGGTCCTATGAGGATAGCAAGTAGAGGTGGGAAGAGGTATGTGCTTGTTGTAGTGGATGATTACTCTCGATTTACTTGTACCTTGTTTTTGGCATCCAAGGATGAAACCTTTGAGAATTTTATTGCCTTTCTCAAAAAGGTTGAAAAGAGAGTAGGACACTCTTTAATTAGCTTGAGATCTGATCATGGTACTGAATTTGAAAACGCAAGTTTTATTAACTATTGTAATGAACATGGTGTTGATCATAACTTCTCAGCTCCAAGAACACCCCAACAAAACGGGGTGGTTGAGCGTAAAAATCGCACCCTAGAAGACATGACTAGAACAATGCTTATTGCTAGTGGTCTTCCTAGGAATTTCTGGGCAGAAGCATTGAACACCTCATGTTACATTATAAATAGATGCATGATCAGACCTATTTTGAACAAAACTCCTTATGAACTTTTCAAAGGCAGAAAACCCAACATTACGCACCTAAGAACATTTGGTTGTAGGTGTTTTGTGCATAATAATGGGAAGGATGCCTAAGGAAAGTTTGATCCTAGGAGTGATGAGGCAATATTTCTTGGTTACTCTTCTCACAGTAAGGCTTACAAAGTGTTTAACAAAAGAACCTTAAGTGTTGAGGAAAGTGTGCATGTGCTTTTTGATGAATCTAACTCGTTGAGTGAGAATGATGCACAGGAGGAAGAATTTGAATTAGGTCTTGTTCGAAAAGAAGTGTTGCTCCAAGATAGACAAGGTAAGAACACCATGGAGAAAACAACTCCTGAAGGTGTTTCTCAGAACGACAGGTAAGGTGAGAACCAAACAGGGGGAAACACCGTTGAACCCTGTTCAGGACAACACCAGTCAGGTTCCTCAGGAACAGGCTCGGGCACTGATTGTGAGCCTGAGTCTCCAAGTGTTCCAGTTAGAGTAGAGCATGTGTCTGTGGATCCACTTACTCCACGGCCATGGAAGCACCAACGTTCGCATCCTCTTGAGCAAATTTTGTCTGATATTAATACTGGAGTGCAAACTAGGTCAAAGCTTAAGAATTTTTGTGCATTCTATGCGTTTCTCTCTAACATTGAGCCAAAGAATGTGAATGAAGCTCTTGCAGATTCAGATTGGGTCACAGCAATGCAAGAAGAACTTCATCAATTTGAAAGGAACAAAGTATGGCACCTTGTACCTCGACCTGCAGATAGAACAATCATTGGAACCAAGTGGGTGTTCCAAAAAAAACTTGATGAGTCAGGAACAGTCACCAGGAACAAGGCACGGCTGGTGGTTCAAGGGTACAATCAGGAAGAAGGGATTGATTACGAAGAAACCTTTGCACCAGTTGCTAGAATTGAGGCTATTCGTATCCTAATAGCCTTTGCAGCCCATATAGAGATCAAGCTATATCAAATGGACGTGAAAAGTGTATTTCTAAATAGATACCTTAAGGAAGAGGTGTATGTCAAACAACCCCCTGGTTTCGAAAACAATGAATTTCCTGATCATGTTTTTCAACTTGACAAAGCTCTTTATGGTCTAAAACAAGCTCCTAGAGCTTGGTATGAACGCTTGTCAAGCTTTTTACTTGAAAATGATTTTAGAAGAGGCAAGGTAGACAATACCTTGTTTCTAAAATCTAAGGGGGAACATTTGTTGGTTGTCCAAGTATATGTCGATGATATTATATTTGGTGCAACTCATCATGATCTATGTAATGATTTTTCAAAAATGATGAGGAGTGAGTTTGAAATGAGCATGATGGGTGAGCTTAACTTTTTCTTAGGCTTACAAATCAAGCAAACTTCAAACGGCACCATGATCCATCAACAAAAGTATATCAAGGAACTACTTAAGCGTTTTGGAATGGAGTCGGCCAAGCCCATAGATACTCCCATTTCTCCTTCAACCAAGTTGGTAATGGATGATGGGAGCCCCTCAGTTAAGGAGAAACTCTATAGAGGCATGATAGGGTCACTCTTATACCTCACCGCTAGTAGACCTGACATTGTTTTCAGTGTTGGTTTATGTGCCCGTTTTCAGTCTTACCCTAAAGAGACTCATCTTAAGGCTGTTAAACGGATACTAAGATATTTAAAGCATACACCTGATTTAGCTCTATAGTATCCTAGAGGTTGCAATTTTGATCTTGTTGGATATGCTGATGCTGACTATACATGATTCTTGGTTGATAGGGAAAGCACCTTAGGTATGGCTCATTTTCTTGGACCTTGTTTGGTATCTTGGGCAACCAAGAAACAACATTCAGTTGCCATGTCCACAGCAGAAGCTGAATATGTTGCAGCTGCTTCATGTTGTGCTCAATTGCTGTGGATAAGACAACAACTCAAGGACTTTTGTGTTGACACTGGATGCATTCCTATCTTTTGTGATAACACTAGTGCAATTAATATTGCCAAAAATCCGTGTCAACATAAAAGAACAAAACATATTGACATTCGACATCATTTCTTGAGAGATAATGTTGAAAAGGGTTTGATTTCAATGAATTTTTGTACCACAGAAAATCAAATTGCTGATATATTCACTAAGGCACTAGGTAGAGATCAATTTGAGAGAAATAGACTTGAACTAGGTTTGGTGAAAACAACCTAAGAAACCTGTTCTCTCCCCCTGTTCGCAACTCTTATATGCTGCGGATGCAATTTGTCCATAGCAATGTTTGCAGTCGAATCTTTGTGCTATTTGAATATATATATAGATTGCAGAATGCGGATGCGTGTTAAAAGCCAACATGATTGGGCATGTTACTCTTATTACCGATGATTCATATTCAAGAACAAGCAGCAAGAACAGGTATGTTCCTTGATTGTCAAATATGTGTAGCTAGTGTTTAAATGCTTTAAATTACACGCCTTCCCGAGGATAGAGTGGCGGCTACTTATGGTAAACACCCGTTGTAACGGGAAGATCATTAAAAGATCTTGCCATCTTCTCACCCTTTAAATTTGCCAATCTTTACCTCTCTCTTATATCTTTTCTCTTTTCTCTCGAGTACCCGGCAAATCTCCTTCTTTTAAACCCTAACCCTTCTCAAATTCTTGCTCAAATGGCTTCAATCGAAGGCTCTGGAAGTTCTGCTTCTTCAATCAAGGGAAGGAAGCCATTCGAATCAGCCTCAGGAACAAGTCCTGACCTTGTTGTCTTCACGCCGTTTTTAATGGCAATTCTAGAAGGTAAACGCTCTAGTCCTCCTCGCCCAAGTAGCTTCAAACCCTTCCGGTTTTTGAAGAGTGTCGGACTAAAATCAGTAGGTTGGGGTTTGAAAGACATTCCCTACAATTTTGGTTGGGAATTGGTGGTATTTGAGGGATCAACTGTTTACCCCCTTCTGAAAAGAACTCTGCCCAAGTTGGGAAATCTGGTGAAAATCTTGGGTCTAAAGATGAAGTCTTTGAGTCCCCTGTCGACTTCTCTGAGTTTGTTGAGCCCTGTTCTTTTGGGCTGTTCCCTGAAAGGAAACAGTTGCTGAAACAGGGTCTGAATCCCTCAATTTTGTGTGTAAGGAGGACCTAAGGGATGATCTGAGGGGAAGTTCTGAGGAGAGATCCTTGGAAACAGGGGGAAGCCATGGTGGAAACATTTCCCCTGCTGAGCCTGAGTTAGCCACTCCGGTCTTCCAAACCGGAGAGAAAAGAAAAAGGGTTAAGATGGTGGCTAGGCGTAGCAGAACGCCTAGATCAAGGCCACAAACAAGGCCTCAACCCTCAAAAGCCTCAACCCCCTCTCCTCCAAAATCTGCTAAGCCCACGCGTAAATCTGCAAGGATTGCCTGTTGTTTATGCTTTTTAATGATGCCAAAAGGGGGAAGATGTCTGACCATATGACTTCCATATGACCTGCTATATGACTTCCATATGACTTGCTCTATGACCTAGCACCTAATGTGGATCCCTATCAGCATTCTTTAAAGTTTTAAAGTTTTTTTTAATTTTTGTCAATATGGTCACTTGGTTTGTCATCATCAAAAAGGGGGAATTTGTTGCATAATTATATTTAGTTTTGATGATAACAAATCCAAGTGTAACATATTTGTCTAAGTAATGTTGTTCCAAACAAGCTCTCTAAACAGGGCCTACACTGTTGTTTGTAATATTCGTATTAACCTGGATGCTAAATGTTGAGAACAAGTCTTAGGAACAGGTTCCAAGTTTCAGTGATACAAGATCAGCAAACAACAAATCTCGCCAAACAGTTGGCTAAGTCTTAAGGAACAAGTTCTTACATTCAGCTATACAAGATCACCCGAGGAATCAAGGTGACCAAGGTGTTTGGAGCAGCATATTTATTCTTGACAAGATGACTGATTCTTACAACAAGAAGTCTTGGTTTGGTTTAGTTTTTATCTTTTAGACTCTTATTAATATGCCAATCTTAAAAGTCTCAATTTAACACTTCTTAAAACGGTTTTTGACATTTGCTTTGGAACACCAATTTCCAAACAACCCTGCAAACAGGGTGCCTAAGGTGTTCCTGAAACTGCAGCAGCCTCGACTGACTGTTTTACCAGTAAATTTCCTTTGGTTGGGTGCCAGCTCTAAAGGATCTTTTTATGAAATCCTAGGCTAACTAATTAAGTTCTAAAAAGGATTATTTTTGATTTGAAAAAGATTGCAAAATCGTTTTTGCTAAGGATCTCTTTTCAAAATTCTTATCCCTTATTTTTAGGCCGTGATTGATTTCAAATTTGGAACCGAAATCTTTATCCTTCTTTTTTTTTTAGGCTAAATCTGCACAGCTATATTTAGTGGGTAATTAGTTTTTATCCCTTGAAAAATCAAATTCTCTTATTTTAGTAAAATCTTATCTTCTCTAGCCGTTGGGAATCTTATTTGAAGAAACTCCCTAAGCTGCTAATATTAGAAGATTTTGCTATCCTTTTTGAAAGTATTAGCCGTTGGGTTTGTGTGTTTAAATAATGAAATCTTCTCTCCCATTTACATATCCGGTTTTTACACAAGAAGTAAGAGATTTCCAAAAGCTGCATTTCAAAGAGAAAAACCGTGACAGGCTTGTGCTTAACTGAGCTTTCAATATATTGGCATAATAGGACTTCATTGTACCTTACATCTGCTTAAGTCAGAAGCACCCCCAGTAAGGTGTTTTGTACCCCTGTTCTCAGATCAGAAAGTGAGTGAGTGTGTCCATAGTCGAGTGAACTTTGGACGTGTCCAATATAGTGTGATTGGACGTGGTGTAACCTGTCTTAGGGAAGAAGGTTACGTGGGTTACAAGTTGTAACAAGGAGTGTTACTTTTGTAACGTGTTCAGCCCGTTAGTGAAGTGGTTAAATCCTACACGAGGTAGGTCGTGGTTTTTCACACCTCAGTTGGGCTAGAGGTGTTTTCCACGTAAAAATTGTGTGTGCTTTATTTCCGCATTTATTACTTTGAATTTCGCTATTGAACCAATTGGGAACAATCGCTGCAAACAAGGCTTAAGGTTGTTTGTGATTTACGAACAGTCTCTGCAATCAAGTGCTACGGCTGTTTGTCAGTTATTTGGCGAAAATCGGCCACCACAATTCACCCCCCTCTTATGGTTGTGTACTCTTGGAATTCAACAAATAGAATCAAATGTGCCTAGATATTAACAAATGCACTTTGATTGCAAAAGATACATAAGCACTAAAAGCACTTTGACATATCACATTGAATAAACTCTTTAAGTCAGGTTTCAATATATTCTTATTGAATGCGTTAATAAAATCCCTTTTCATGTTATCAAGGGAACCATTAAGCCACTTTGCCACTAAGGATATCATCCACCTAATGGGAAAGGCTTCAAGATTATGCTGCGTCATTGTTTTAGAGAGGCTAATGCACTATTGATTGGTTAGCGTAATTTTCCTATTTTGTTTCCTCCCTAATTATTTGGACTTCTAGCCCAACTCCTTGGTTTTCTTCTATTCTACTAGTGAACCATGGGACATTTTCCTTGACCAAATAAAAGCAATAATCTTGATGAAGAGATCCAAGAGATTGAAGAAGATCAAAACCCACAAGAAGACCCAAATGAACGAATCCATCAAACTAACACTCGATTGATTCAAACTAGCAATGATAATAGCAATAAATAGAAGATCAACTAGGACTCAAATTCACCACTCTCTTAGAAAGATTTTTAAAAAAAATGAGATTTTTATAGAGAGATAATAAGTAACAAGCTTTTCATTTCATTAGTCTCAATAAAGAAATACTTTAAGTAATCAAGCTATTAAATAGAAGAGTACCCCTTTCCCTAAGATTTGTACTAGCAAATAGAATTATAAAGAAAACAACCATTGAAATTCTAACTAGTCGTACAATTTAAAGGGGGAGCACTAACATCAAAGCTGAGCTGAAATTTACTACACATGCACCAGCTTGGTGGTCTTGCCCATCATCGCAAATGGATGAACATAGGGAACATATTGATGGATGAAGCTTCTGGAATGTCTGCCAACTTCTCGTGAAAGCTTAGCCTCTAAATCATCCATTTGTCAGTCCAATTAAGCTCTTAATTAAAACTGTGTATTTCAAACTTGTGCTGACCCTTGCTCAGTTAAACCTCCATATCTCATTTTAATACTTAGAATCTGAAGGTGATCTATAGATTTTTGGAAAATAGATGTTCTGGGCTATTCATCGATGTGTAGCTTGCTAAAATTAGAGCCTGTTTTGGAAAGATATCTTACCCAGAATATGAAAATTAACTAAAGAAGTGTCTATGGAGAAGAAAATAGTAAGCCCCTTATTTAAGGATACTAATTACCTATCCACCTTGCTTGGCTTACTTAGCTCCTTCAAGGATTCCAAGACAATAACAACCTTGGAGGACCAAGTCCTTGAGCCCTATTTCCAAGAGTCATCATTGTTATGAGTTAAGTTGTGGCTTTGCTTGGAAGAGTAGATCAAACCTTGTAGTTTGCTTCGCATTAACCTCTCCCTCTTGAAGAGGATTTGCCATCAAATCTTCATTGTGCTCATTATGAGGAATAAGATCCCCAACATTAAAGGTGGTGATTATATGCATATATCTTAGAAGCTTTATCTTATAGGCATTCTCTCCCACCTTTTGCACCACTTTGTAAGAGCCATCTTTGCTAACCATAAGCTTGTTCTTTGTCCTTGAAGGGAAATTTTCTTTCCTCAAGTGCAACCATATAATATCTCCTAGCTTAAATTCATGGTGATTGCAATTCTTGTTGGCTTTAAGTTTATATTGCTTTTTCAATTTCTCAATTTGTGCCTTCCCCTGTTCATGTAGCCTTTTCATTTCCTTAGCCGTTGTTTCAACCTCAAAGCTCACCTTAGATTCTTAAGATATGGGAATAAGATCAATGGGAGTGAGAGGCTTAAGGTTGTAGCATACCTCAAAAGGAGAATGAGAGGTAGTATACGAAAAAGCTCGATTGTAAGCAAACTCAGCATAAGAGAGTTTGGCATACCAACCCCTCAAAGTCCTACTCACCATACCCCTTAATATGGTTATGAGAGTTTGATTTGTCACTTTCGTCCATCCATCGATTTAAGAGTAGCAAGTAGTGCTAAAAAGCAACTTAATCCCCACTGGTCTCCATAAGCATCTCCAAAGGTGTGATAGAAATTTTGTGTCTTTATCGAAGACAATCGTTCTTATAATACCATGAAGCATCATAATTTCTTGAAAGACGAGATCCGTAATGTAAGTACCATTATCACTATCATGGCAAGCAATGAAGAGAGTAATCTTGGAGAATCGATACACTACCACCGTAATAGCATCATTTCCCCTAGGAGTCCTTGGAATGGCCACAATGAAGTTCACGCTAGTACAATCTCAAAGCCTTGTAGGATCCGAAAGAGGAGAGTAGAGGCCTTAATGGAAGTGACTTTTAGCCATATGGAAAATGTTAGACCTGATGATCACCTTATGAACCTCCCCACCCATCTTAGGCCACTAAAAGTACTCCTTCAGTATTTCAAGGGTCTTGTTGATACTAAAGGGACTAGCCAAGGCTTTTGTATGATAGCATGAGCCTTCTTGAAAATAGAGTCCCTTAGAGGACTCTTGAGGATGTAAAGTTTATTACCCTTGAAGAGGAAACCATCTCCTAAAATGAAAGAGCCAAGGTAGAAAGATTCTCCACCACTTCTTTGAAGTCTACATCCTCTTGATATAAAACCTCGATGGAATGGAACCTGAGGATCTTGGCTTCAAGGACCAAGAGTAGAGCATTCCTGCTTGACAATGCATCGGCCACAACATTCTCTTTTCCACTCTTACATTTACAATAGAAGGTCAAAGATTAAAGGAATTCAACCCACTTGGCATGTCTTGTCTTCAATTTGTTTTGACTATTGAAGTAGGACAGTGCCTTATGATCCAAATGAAGCACAAATAGTGTAGGCTTATGATAATGACTCCAATATTGTAAGGCCCTAATAATAGCATAGAATTTCTTTTCATAAGCGGAGTAGTTGAGTCTTGAACCATTCAACTTTTCACTAACAAAAAGCTAGAGGGAACTTGGATTAAGTGAGAGCTGCTCCAATTTTAACCCCACTAGCATCACACTCCACTTCAAAAAGGAGCTTGAAATTGGGAAGAGCCAGGATAGGAGCCAAAAGTAGCTTATCTTTGATTACTTCAAAGGCCCTTTGGGTAGCCTTTGTCCACTCAAAATTTTCCTTCTTCATACAATCGATCAATGGAGTCATAATAGAGTTGAAGCCTTTGATCAACTAGCGATAAAAGGAGGCCAAACCATGGAAGCTTCAAACTTCGTCATAATGGTTGGGAAGGCTACCTATTGATAGCTTCAATTTTGGACTCACAATTTAAATTCCCTCTCTCGAAACAACATACCCAAGAAAAACAACTTAGGTAGTGAATATTTCACACTTCTCAAGCTTAGCATATAATGTTTATTGCCTCAAGACTTAGAACACTTGAGAGATATGTTCCACATGAGATGCCTCATCATAGTTGTACACCAAGATATCATCAAAATATACCCCCACAAACTTCCCAATGAAAGGTCTTAGAATCTCATTCATGAGTCTAATAAAAGTACCAGGAGCATTAGATAGACCAAAAGATATCATAAGCCACTCATACAACTGATACTTGGTCTTGAAAGCATTTCTCCTTCCATCTCCTACTTTCATCCTAATATGATGGTAATCACCCCTAAGGTCAATCCACCTGCTTCTTTCATCCTAATATATTAGTAACCACTCCTAAGGTCAATATCAGAAGATCCTTGACCTATGTAACTCATCAAACACATCATACTGAAAAATCTATACTTGATGGTAATGTTGTTTATGGCCCTAGAATTAACACACATGTGCTCAATCCCATCTTTATTAGGTACCAAAAGGGCGGGAACCGAACATGGACTTAAGCTCTCCCTAATGTATCTACAGTCAAATAACTCTTAAACTTGTCTTTGAAGCTCCCATGACTCATTAGGATTACACCTATAAGACGGCTTGTTTGAAAAAGGAGCACCATTAGGAGATCAATTTGGTAGTCAATTTCTCTCAAATGAGGGACCCTCGAGGGAAAATCATTAGGAATTACATTTGCAAAGCGTTTCAAGAGTGATTGAGCTAGATATATGGGTTTCACTTCCTCATTTATGTTTGATTCCACCATAAGTAAGGAAAATAAAGGCTTGCTCTTATTCATGGCTCTCTACCTGTGTTTCACTCATATAGAGGCTTTGCTCACTTTCCTTCTCAAGTTTAATTTAAGAGGTTTATGTGAGGGTAATGGCCCCAAAGTGAGACAACGACCGTTATGTTTGAGTACATATGTATTTGCATGCCTATCATGAATCATATGATTATCATATATCCAAGGTCAACCAAGTAACAAATGGCATGTACCCATAGGAAGAGCATCGCAAAGCACCTTACCACAATATGGACCAATCGAAAATGAAATAAGAGCTTATTTAGAAATGGTTAGCTTACTCCCTTACTTGAGCCATTAAAGAGTGTAAGGAGTTAGATGCACCTTAGTGGGAAATTAAAGCTTGTCAATGAGTGTCATAGAAGGTACATTGGTATAACTTCATCCATCAATAATGAGATTTCACACTTTGCTTCCAATTGTACACCGAGTATGAAGGATTTGTTCCCTTTGGTTTGGTTAACAAGGAATCTCTTTGACATGGAGAGCTCTTCAAACTACTGATAATTCACTAACATTTGGAGTGACCAAAGTATGATCCTCATTTTTAAACTCCCCATTACTAGTTTTTTTCCTGAATAGCTTGGAGTTCCTAAACTTCTCTAATGGTGAGAGTTCTTTAGTTAGGACAATTCACTTGGAAGTGTCCATATCCATGGCATTTGAATAATTTCTTTCTCTTCAATCTCTTTGGTGGTTCATTAGCAATCCCTTTAACCCTGTCAAGGACTTTAATGGGTGTAGGGATAGTGTTAACTTTGTTACGGGAGGAGAAATCCTTGGGGGTGCCTTGGAGGCGAGTAGAGGAAGAGGTTTGAAAGAGTTTCCTACACTTAAGTTGCTTCTTAACTTTGATCGCTAGGTGGCATGCATAATCAAAGTAAGTTGTAAACCCACCTTGTTGACAATGATAGGAGATAATCGCTTAATGAACCTAACAATTTTGAGCTTGGGCTCTTCATCTAAGCCAATCCTCATTTGGATTTGTTTAAACTCCCTAATACACTCTTCCATCTTAAGATTCTCTTAGCTAAGAGAGTTAATCTTGAGGTAGAGCTCCTACTTCTAAGAGAACGGTGGGAGCCTTTTATCTATGTGCTTCTTGGGCTTAGAGCATGTTTTTAACGTTGGATTTAGCTTCTCTTGCTCTATTCTTCTTTAAATGCTCATACCAGAGGCATAGCCTTTCATCTTAAAGATAGCCAATTTGAAGGACTTTTCATCATTATACTCCTTGAGTACAAAGACCCTTTTAGGAGCTTGCACCCAATCAAGATGGTTATCTGGGTTGAGACCACTATCAAATTTCGATACCTCAACTTTGAGATCCCTAAGGTCATCCCTTGGACGTCTTCTTCTTCTAGCTCCTCTATCCTCATCATCATGGTCTTCATGGGATGATGAATAGGAAATATTAATGGGATAAACGTTAGACCCCTAATGGTAAGGGCTTCACTGCCCATATCCCTTTACTTGTTCAAGCTCCATTTTGAGCTTCATAACATGCTCTCAAAGTTCAATAATGACCCTATCTCTCCTCATCTCATGGGCTTACTTAATAGGAATGCTCCTACAATGAGAGGGATCTCCTTTAGTGGCCATGATTGATAATGGATGACAGTGAAAAGAGGCGTAAGCATATTGAAAATAGGGGAAATATGAACATGCGAAGGGTAGCAGTAGAAAATAAGAGTCATGAAGGTGGTATAGGTACTTTGGGTGGCACAGGACACCAGTGCTAAATTCCTGGTTTTGTGTTTAATATGATGTTTGGCTTCTGTTGTAAAGCTTAGGGTTGCATTTTGGCTATATTGGGGTTTTTTATGGACTAAATGAGGAGATTTAGAGAAGAATATCTAAAGAGAAAATAGTGAAGAAAATAGTAGAAGCAAATCAAATACATAGATTGAAGGTTTTGATACTTACCCAACATGAAGGAATATTGTGCTCCGATGCTATATGAACCATGAGAGATTCCCTTAGCTAAATAAAGACAATAATCTTATTGAAAGATCCAAAAGATTGAAGAAAATCAAAACTCACAAGAAGACCCAAAGGAAGAAATTCACAAAACTAGGACTTGATTGATTCAAACTCACAATGATAATAGCAAACAATAAAAAGATCAACCCACCCTTCAATCTTTTAAAGCCTAAGCACCAAAGATTGAATTAATGGGAATAGTCAAATTCACCACTTTCCTAGAGATAAAGAAAATTGAGATTTTTTTAGAGAGATAATAAGTAACAACCATTTCATTTCATTAACCCCAGTCTGAAAGTACTACAAGGAATCAAGCCATTAAATGGGAAAATACCCCCTTCTACAAGCTTTGTACTAACCAATAGAATTATAAAGAAATTAACCAATAAAATTCTAGCTAATTACAGAAATAGAAGGGGATTCGCTAGAATAAAAGTTGAGTTGGAATTTGGTGCACATGCACTAGCTCAGTAGTACCATCCCAAATGGATGAATTTAAGGGAGATATTTATATGGAAAGCTTCTAGAAGTGTCTACCAACTTTCCATGAAAGGTCACCCTCTAAATCATCCATTTGCTAGCCCAATTAAGCTCTTAATTAAACCATGCATTTCCAGGCACTGACCCTTCTTTGGTTAAAACTCTATATCTCACTCAATACCCAAATCTAAAGGTGATCCATAGCGTGTTGGGACAGAGACATCCGAGGCTATTTATCCATGTGTAGTTTGTCAAAATTGGAGCTTTGCCCATTCAAAACTAAGAAAGAATTTAAGAAAGATATTCTGCCTAGAATATGAAATTTACTAAAGAAGTGGCTATGGAGAAGAAAATAGTTAAGCTCCTAATTTAAGGCTACTAATTGCCTAGCCACCTTTCCTAGACTTACTTAGACTCCATCAAGAATCCCAAGGGAACAATGACCTTGGAGGATGAAGTCCTCGAGCCTCATTTCCAAGAGTCATTATTGTTCCCACTTGAGTTATGACCTTTGCTTGAAAGAGTAGATCAAACCTTGCTGTTTGCTCTGTATCAACTAGTTGGTAACTTAGGCAGAATTTGAGTTTAATGTCATTGGTCCAATTAATATTCAATACATTTTGGTTTAACTTATGGATTAACTTTGCTATATATTATTTAGATCAAATTAATGTTGAGCTTATATATATTTACATGGTGTAATGGAAATATTATGCACGCTAGCTTGACTTGAATTATAATGAATTATCCGTAAATCACTTTATAGCTTGTAAAGATCATAACTGAAATCAAGGATTGGTTTAAATGAGGAAATGGTTATTATGGCAAATCCATGAAGAATATATTCTATCTTTGCCAAAGTGGGAGAACTAACTTGCTATATTAAGTTCATTGTTTTGCAAATAAGGGCAAATCTTTTGGTAATTAAAGAAGGAAAAATAGCGATGTAAATCACATGGAAATTAAGATCCACTCAACTTGGAAGATGTGTTATTAGACTTGAGCATAACCAATACCCTATCCTCTCTCATGGAATCAGAACCAATCCCTGCTGGAACTGGGTCTAGAGAACTGGGAATTATTTCTGTCTCGGTTTGATTGGCTCAAATTGGAACTAGCCGATACTAAGTTTGGTTTTGGGCATTTCATTCTAAAATTGAAATTTCTTGATCCAAAACAAAACCAAACAAAATTCAAAGAGAAAACTAAAACATTTATAAAGAAAACCACAAACATCAAGTTGAAACACATATTTTCAGTATTCAGAAACAAATAAGGAGGCAATTGAAAGACTTTGGGCATAGAATTGGAAGGAATTAAAAGGGAGAAAGTGACTAAGCAAGAAACGAGCAAACAAGAGCGCAGAGAGAGAAAGAAGAGAGAGATATTCATAGCAATCGAGCTTACAAAGGTCGATAGTGAAAAGGCCCCAACCACCAGTAGAACGTGAAAGGCAAATGGCAGAGAGTGAAAAACTCATAGATTGAAACAAAGATAGAGAGAAGGGAGGAAAAAAGATAGTGTCTAACTCACACAAGAAGAAACACCAAGGGGCCATCAGCCATGAATCACAAGCGGTAAACTTAAGGCACCAACAGGAGAAAGAAGGCACCAGAGGGGAGGGAATGAAAAGTCAGAAACTCAAAAGTGATAGGCCGACATAGAAATTAGAGTTTATAATGGAAGGTTTCTACATACGTACATACATGCATGCACATAAGTATATGAATATATGTATAAGTACGCATGCGTGTATGCATGCACATACATATGTATGTATGTATGTATGTATGTATGTATTTTTATATATATGTATGTACGTATGTATATATATGTATATCTGTATGTATATCTCCGTGTGTGTGTCCACGCACACACACACACACACATACACAGACACACACACACATACATGTATGTGTGTGTGTTTATATATATATAAATTATATATACATACATATATATGTAGATATATGTGTGTGTGTGTGTGTGTGTGCGCGTGTGTGTGTATTTACGTATGATATATATAAATATATATATATATATATATATATCTATATATATATATATATATATATATATATATACATGCATACATACATACACACATACATACATATACGTACATGCATACACAACACACACACACACACGCGCGTATATACATATATATATAATATATATATATATATATATATATATATATATATATATATATAATATATATATATATATATATATATATATATATATATATGAATGTGTATATGTATGTGTGTGTGTGTGTGTGTGTGTATATACATATATGTATATATATACACATACGCACACACATATATGTACACACAATGTCCCAACTCCTAATCATGTAATGAGCCTTAATTTATTGGTCATTGGTGGTTAATAATGTGAAAAATGTTGGCTACGGCATTACTACCATCACTGGAAGGATGGGACCTAACTAATTAGTATACTTAACACCAACATAATAATATCTCATAGTACACATAAGGTAAACAATGTGTGAACTATACATGTTTGAGCCTAAATGACAATTCAATAACCTACCTACATACTTGGAAGTGCCCCAAGACTTGGAAAAATGTCTCATATATATATATATATAT
Organism: Carnegiea gigantea; assembly: GCA_029747015.1. NCBI lineage: Eukaryota > Viridiplantae > Streptophyta > Magnoliopsida > Caryophyllales > Cactaceae > Carnegiea > Carnegiea gigantea. The sequence continues at coordinate 43,205 of JAKOGI010000540.1, read as the reverse complement.
ATATATATATATATATATATATATATATATGTATGTATGTATGTCTGTATGTATGTGTGTGTGTGTGTGTGATATATATATATATATATATATATATATATATATATATATATATATATATATATATATACGTATACACACACACACACACATATATACACACACAATGCCCCAACTCCTAATCATGTAATTTGGCTTAATTTGTTGGTCATTAGTAGCTGATAACGTGAAAAATATCGAGTTAGAGCATCACCACCATCATTAGAAGGATAAGACTTAACTAATTAGTTCACTCAACACCTATATAACAATATCTCATAGTACATATAAGGTAAACAATGTCTGTACTATTCATGTTTGAGCCTAAATGGCAATTCAATCAGCTGCCTATATACTTGGAAGTGCCCCAAGACTTAGAAAAATGTCTCTGTGAGCTTGGCTGGACCACATTGATTAGTTTCTTGCTTCGTTTGCAATGCACTGTGCATGACTTTTCAAATGGTGAATATAAAATATGAAAGCACAAAACATTTGAAGGGTAAGATGTGACTCAGTAATTTCACCCCTATACAGTAAGGAAAAAATTCATTTTTCAGTAAGTGACTGTAGTTCAATTAATTTTAGTTCAAAATTCTGGAGTGAGAGAATTATATTAAAATTATTATCGGTTATTATCTACTAATTAATCATTTGTGGGTCCACTGCTTATGTGGCAAAACAATGCTTGAAATGTTTCATTTAACAATTGTATATTATGTGATTTTTGTAATTAAAAATATGTAATTTTGTAAAAGGTGCAGGAAATAAATGTACCAAGAAGATATATCTCTTTCTTTCAAAAATAATTGTTGATGGATCAATGACGATGGAAGTGGCCTCACTTCTTAAATGTTGAAAGGAGCAAGAGAAAGAGGACTACAAGGGCGATGGTTAAAAATAAGGGGGAGAGGGTTGGCTTATATATAAGTTTTGCCCCTTTAAATGTCTAGGATATTTTTGAAAAAATCTGAGATATTTTTCCAAAGAAATCTCAGATGTTTTTCAGAAAATCTCAGATATTTTTTTTCAAATATCTTAGATATTTTACCAAAAAATTTTAGATATTTCTATTATTATTTATATTGGTTATTCACATTAGTGTTTTATTTACTTAGTACAAGTAAGCAAATTATAAAAAAATTAAAGAAGTTTGTAACTATGCCTTCCAATCATTTACATAAATATGCTAGTTTCAATCATTTGCATATATATGCTAATTTGCATCTATTTTTCAACATTGAATGACTTTATACAAGGCACTGCTAAATCTAGTTTGAAGGCTACTTCGAATAAATAGTTCAAACTGAAATGCGTTGCTCAACTTTGTTGATTGAAGTTAAGACTAAGGTAATTATAGGATACTCATCATAAAGTATCAATGACCTTTACACACTCTGTCACAATGGCATCAGTTAGGTCTAAGGCATACTTCCTGATTGTGAATATTATTATGATAAACACTATGCCTGCTTGAGTTGGAATGATAAGGCCAATTTGTAAGCCACTAGGTTTAGCTTTTTCAATGACCTCATAGGACCTGATGTACCTAAGGTTCAGTTTTCCTGAAAATTGACCACTCTTTTTTATGCTAGTTAAAGGCTTACTAATTTGATGCTAAAGATGAATGAGTTTATAGTTAAGAATGATCAAAATGGTAATATGTGAGTTGTTATTCTCAAAAAGGAATAAACATCGAAATTAGGGCCAGTTGATAAAGGAGTGATCATCATGAGATGACTAAAATAAGATAGCCATGACTATATTAGGGATTTCCAAAATAGATGGCCATAAGCACCATGATCTGGAAACATGAGTCATAAAAGTAATCAGAAGATGGTCAACATTCTTTCGATAATATCAATGACGTAGATGAGCATTCTATACAATCTGAAATAGAATGGGTAGTTAGGAGGCGGAGTTGTATATCAAATTGCGCGTGGTATAACTAAAACCTAATTGGACTCATTTTACTTGTGCAAGAAAATAGACTATCCGCATAATCTTTACACCTAAAGCATTAATTGAAGATTAAAATCATAAAGATGGTACTGATGTTGCAACAAATAGGATAATCATGGCACCTCATACAGGGCACATAGATAACGACTGAAGAGGTCTGACAGGAAGGGGTGAAACCATCTTAATAGTGAAAGATGTTTCGGTTACACTTGGATGAATTTTTTAGCAGAAATCAATATGATAAGTATGATAGATTGACTTCGATAGCCTAAACATAGAACATTGTGGACTTATTACAAAATGATTGTGTAGAAATATGCTCTCGCCCACATGAAATGAGGGTAAGGTGATGACATGGAATAGAGAAAGATCAATATAGCTTATGAGTGGAGTCTGAAAGAAAAAGAAAGGGTGGAGTTACAACAATCAAAGGGTCAGCCTTGTTTTGAAAGCTAAATTACATATGCAATTCAAAACAAGCTATATGGACTCATTAATATAGGTGAATCAAGATGCAGGCTATAGCTATAAATATGTTTTCAGTGAAATAGAGAGAAGATGATGAAAGCCAAAGTTATCAAAGTTTCAAGAAGCATTTAAGATGTACTAGGGACGTATTGCATAGTAAGGAGTGCGATTCAAGAAGATGGTCAATCAGAAAGAATGCACGGGTATTCTTGAATCCATAAGCCTTCAGAAGTTTGAATGAAAAAGCGGGAAGTTAAATAATAGTGGGAGGAAGCAACCTTAAGGATCAAGTAGGTCCACCAATATGGAAAATGTTAGAGAAAGAACAACAATATGAAAGGCATACTCTAATCAGCAAGCCCTGGACATCAATCTGACATCACATAAACATATAACAATAGAAAATAAGGTTAATAAATAAATCAAGATGACCCAAGAAGAAATAGGTCAATGATTGAAAATAATGGAACTATGTTGATGTAAGACCTTAACTAAAAGAATAAATGATACACTATGAAATAATAGATGCAGGGAATAGTATTATAAGACAGGTAGAATGAAAATAGTGATGAAGGCAAATGATTTAAGAATAGAGGCAGTAAGGATCAAATGATCCCAAAAACTAGTCACTCATAGAAAAGAACATTCGACATTTGTTTGGAAGCTAGATGAACAATAAAAATAGACGGTTTAAGTGGTGACCAAATATCTTAAAGGCGGTTTGGATATTGTTATTTGTAAGGGACAAAGTGATGCATGGTGAATTCCATTTGTCCAAGTAAAGGAATGAAATGCATATAGATGAGACTAATGGATGTTGAAGACCAATCTCCCCAAAAAAGAACCAAGAAAGAGAGAGATAATTCCCTAATAAAGAAAGCCTCGAATGGAGTAAATTCAACACTTGTAATAGGCAGCAAGTAGATAAATCAACCCACCTTCTAACCCTCTAAAGCCTTAGCACCAAGGATTAAATTAAAGGAAAGACTCAAATCACCAACCTCCTAAGAGAGATAAAGAATTTGAGATATTGAGGAAAACCAAGCTTTAAGCTCTCATATCATTCATCAAATCTGATTTTTTATGGAGATAATTGGGTCCATAATACAAAATGAGAGGGAAAACTAGTTGTACATTAGTGGGACAAGTCGAACAATAAGAGGCTTACAAAATATCCTAGGAAAAGAAATTAGGATGCTTAAGATAATTATAATCACTATGAGCTGTATTTTTCAGGATTCATCTTTCATCTTCTAGAGAGCCTTCAGTAGCCTCTACTCTTCCAAATGAGGTGATGCCACTTGTTAACATTTTCCTTATGTGTGAAGAATCAGCCCATGTTGATTAATCCCCAAAAGTACAGCCGTAACCTTCTCAATTAAGCCCATAATTAGAATTATGCATTTTTTGATCCTAAACCAACCGTTGCTTGGTATTTATCCCATATCTTCCTCAATACATGGAGTTGGGTGTGATTCAAGACTTATTAGAAAATAGACATTTTGAGCTTTCCATGCATGTATAATTTTTAGAAATTAGATCTCATTTGCCTAGTTAAATTTCAGCTAGAAATGAAGCAAAGTATTCTAACTAGAAACTAAAAATGAGGTAATGAGGTGGTTTTGGGAGGAATAAGTGGTTAACTCCTTATTTCGGGCTACCTAACCCTAATTGGATCTTCTTAAGGGCCCCAAGTTAATATTTTCCTGGGGGGTCTAGTCCTTGACCTAGGGTCAATATTGGGCCAACTTGGTTCATGACCCTCACTAGTGAGAGTAGGCCCAAGCTCAAGAGTTGCTCTGCATCAGCCACTCCCCCTTGAAGAGGATTTTTCCTCAAATCTTCATGATGTTCTTCATTATCTTCAAGGTAAGGGGTGAGATCTCCAACATTAAAGGTGGTAGATATTTGCATATCTTTCAGAAGTTCAATCTTGTTTGCATTCTCTCCTACCTTTTATACCACCTTGTATGGACCATCTCCTTTATCCATGAGCTTATTCTTTCTTCTTGAGGGGAAACTTTCCTTCCTCAAATTTAACCACACAAGATCACCTGGCTTAAACTCAAGGTGTTGGTAGTTCTTGTTAGCCTTTTGCTTGTATTGCTCATTCACTTTTTCAATTTATGCCCTCACTTGCTCACATAGCTTCTTTATTTCTTTAGCTCTTGCTTCGGCCTCAAAATTCACCCTTGATTCTTGAGAAATAGGTATAAGATCAATAGGAGTAAGGGGGTTAAAACCACAAAACACTTCAAAGGGAGAGTGAGAGGTAGCATAGGAAGGAGCCCTATTGTAGGCAAATTTGGCATAAACAAACTGGACATCTCAATCCCTCAAACTCTTGCTCACTATACCTCTTAGCAAGGTTGTGAGAGTTTTATTTATCATCTCCAAAAGTGAGATAGAAATTTGGCATTCCTATCTGATATCACGATTCTTAGAATACCACGGAGCCTCATAATTTCTTAAAAGAAGAGGTCCGCAATGCAGGTAGTATCATCACTCTTGTGGCATGTAATGAAATGAGCCATCTTGAAGAATCAATCCACTACTACCATGATGGCATCTTTTCCCGAGGGGTTCTTGGAAGGACCGCAATAAAGTCCATGCTAATGTCATCCCAAGGCCTTGAGGGGACCAGAAGAGGAATGTAGAGACCTTGGTGGAAATGACTCTTAGTCGTGTGACACATGTTGCACCTTGAGATCACCTTATGAACATCTTCACCCATCTTGGGCCAACAAAAATGATCCTTGAGTATCTCAAGGGTCTTGTTAATGCCAAAATAATCCGCTAAGGCTCCTTCATGAGCCTCCTTGACAATCAAGTCCCTTAGAGGATTTTTAGGGATGAAGTTTGTTTCCTTTGAAGAGAAAACCATCGTTTAGAGTGAAAGAGCCAAAGTTAGATGGATTCAATCTCCACCACTTTCGTGAAGTCTTCGTCCTCATGGTATAGAGCTTTTATGGAATGAAATCTAAGAATCTTGGCTTTAAGGACTGAAAGGAGAGCATATATCCTTGATAAGGCATCAGCCATAACATTCTATTTTCCACTCTTATGCTTACAAGAGAAGGTGAAAGATTGAAGGAACTTAATCCATTTAGCATGTCTTGAGTTCAGCTTGCGTTGACCATTGATGTAAAACAATGTCGCGTGATTTAAATGGAGCATAAAGGGCTTGGGCTTGAGGTGATGAATCCGATGTTCCATAGCTCTAACAACGGCATAGAATCCCTTGTCATAACTGGAGTAGTTGAGCCTTGAACCATTCAACTTCTCACTAAAGAAAGCTAGAGGGTGCTTAACTTGCGTAAGAATTGCACCAATCCCAACACTACTAGCATCACACTCAACTTCAAATAGGAAATTGATGTTGGAAGAGCTAAGATAAGAGCCGAACAAAGCCTATCCTTGATGGTTTCAAAGGCCCTTTGGGTGGCCTCTGTCTACTCAAAGCTTTCCTTTTTCATGCATTCGGTCAAGGGAGGCATAATGGAGCTAAAGTCTTTGATGAATTGACAGTAGAAAAAGGCCAACCCATAGAAGCTTTACACTTCCGTGATGGAGGTGGGAGTAGTCCAACTCTTGATAGCCTCAACTTTAGATTCATCAAGTTGAATTCCCTCACCAGACACAACATAGCCAAGAAAGACAACTTGAGGAGTGAATAGTTCACACTTCTCAAGTTTGGCATACAACTTTTATTGTCGTAATACTTGGAACACTTGAGAAAGATGCTCCATATGAGATGTTTTATCACAACTGTACACCAAAATATCATTAAAATACACAACAACAAACTTTCTAATGAATGGTCTCAAGACCTCATTCGCAAGCCTCATGAAAATGCTAGGATTGTACCTATAGGCTGGCTTGTTTGGGAAGTGAGCATTAGGATTGCACCTATAGGCTGGCTTGTTTGGGAAGGGAGCATCCTGTAGGAGATTAATTTTGTGCTCAACTCCTCTCAATAGAGGGAGCCTCGAGGGTAAATCATTGGGGAATACATCCTCAAACTCTTTCAAGAGTGATTGAGCTAAAGGATGCATGGATTTCACTCCCTTACTTGTGTTTGTATCTACCATAAGTAAGGCAAATAAAGGCTTGCTCTTATTAATGGCTCTCTCCATCCGTGTTTCACTCATAAATAGGATTTTCTCACTTTGCTTCCCCGGCTTAGATTTGAGGAGTTAACGTGGAGGTAGCAGTGTCAAAGTAGGATTACGATCCATGTACTTGGATGCATAAGTATTGGCATGTCCATCATGAATTATGTAATTGTCAAACAACCATGGCCTACCAAGTAACAAATCATATACATCCATGGAAAGAACATCACATAGTACTTCATCACAATATGGACCAACCGAAAATGCAATAAGTGCTTGCTTAGAAATGGTTACCTCACCTCCTTGTTTGAGACATTAGAGAAAATAAGGGGTAGGATGCACCTTAGTGGGTAATTGAAGTTTGTCAATGAGTGTTGTGGAAGCTACATTGGTGCATCTTCCTCCATCAATGATGAGCTCACACACCTTCCCTCCGATAGTGCATCAGGTATGGAAAATTTACTCCCTTTTGCTTGGCTCACAAGAAGCCTCTTGGACATGAAGTGCTCTCTAAATCACTAAGAGTTCACCTACATCCTGAGTGATCAAAGTTTGATCCTCATCCTCTAGTTCCTCTTTACTAGTAGCTTCTTTAATAACTTGAAGTTCTTCCACCTCTAATGGTGAGAGCCCCTTAGTTAGGACAATCTGCTTGGATGTACCTATAACCATGACATTTGAAATACTTTTTACCCTCTAATCTCTTTGGTGGTTCACCAGCAATCCCTTTACTCTTATCAAGCATTTTGACGGGTGTAGGGGTAGTGATAGTTTTGTTAGGAGCGGAGTAGCCCTTGGGAATACTCAAAGGGCAAATAGAGGAAGCAGTTTGAAAGAGTTTTCAACCCTTAAGCTTCTTCTCAACCTAGATAGCTAGGTGGCACACATCATCAAAGGATAAGTAAGGTTATAGATCCACCTTATTAGCAATGCTAGAAGATAATCCTTTAATGAACCTAGCAACCTTGAGTTCGGGTTCTTCATCTAAGCCCACCTGTATTTGGAGTTGGTCAAACTTCCTAATAAACTCTTATACCTTTAGATTTTCTTGGTTGAGAGAGGTGATCTTAAGGTAGAGTTGTTATTTGTATGAAGGAGGTAGAAATCTCTTGTCCATATACTTCTTGAGCTTGGACCAAGTTTTGATTTTGGATTTGGTTTCTCTAGCCCTACTCTTCTTCAAATGTTCATACCGTAATGAAATGTACCCCTTCATCTTAAGAATGGCTAATTGAAGGCCTTCTTATCATTGTAATCTTTGAGTTTAAAGATCCTTTCAAGGGCTTGAACCCAATCAAGATAGTTCTTCGGGTTAAAATTGCCATCAAATTCCGGATCCTCAACTTTGAGATCTCGAAGGTCATCCCTTCGATGCCTTAGTCTTCTTGATCTTCCTTCGCATCATCAAATTCTTCATGAAAGGAAGAGTATTTGATGTCAATAGGGTAAGCACCGTAGCCTCACCGGTAAGGATTTTGTAGAGTAGATTCCCTTACTTGTGCAACCTCTTGAGTGAGCTTCCTCATTTACTCTTAAAGCTCTACAAGGGCCCTACTTATCTCATGGGCTTGCTCAAGAGAAATGTTCGAGGATTGAGAAAGATTACCCTCATTAGTCATGGTTGATAGAAAGGTGAAAAGAGGGGAAAACAAGGGAGGCACGGGCATGCTAAAGAAGCACGGGCAGGAAAACAGTGAAAAGGGAGGGGGCACGGTCATGCTTTATGACACAGAGGGGTTGTGCCAAATTTCTAGAATGAGATTTAAGGATGCTGGAAGGGGCCACGGTCGTGCTAGGTAGCATGGGTAGCCATGGAAAATCTCTGGGTCAAATTTTCAAAGTGCAGGATTTTGGCACAGGGTGGCAGTGCCAACTTTATGGTTTCGTGTTTTTGGCCTTTTGTGAAGTTTTAGGGATGTGTTTAGGTTGGGGTTTATATTTGGGCTATAATTAGGGTTCTTTGCGGACTAGATAAGAGATCTAAAGAGGAAGAACTAATAACAAAATAGTATAGAAAGGGGAAAACTTTAAGCAATTCCAACATAAGGATGGTTGAAATGGATGCTTACCAAGAGAGAGGATCATTGTCCTCTAATACCAAATAATGCATGGTGAATTCCATTTATCCAAATAAAGGAATGAAACACATGTAGATGAGCCAAATGGACATTGAAACCAATCTCTTCAAAGAAAAACTAAGAAAGAGAGAGAGAATTCCCTAATAAAGAAAGCCTCCAATGGAGTAGATTCAACACTTGTAATAGGTAGCAAGTAGATAAATCAACCCGCCCTCTAACCCTCTAAAGCCTTAGCACCAAGGATTAGATTAAAGGGAAAACTCAAATCATCACCTAACTAAGAGAGATAATGAATTTGAGATTTTAAGGAAAACCAAGCTTTAATCTCTCATATCATTCATCAAATCTGATTTTTCATGGAGATAATTGGGTCCATAAATACCCAATGAGAGACAAACTCTACTGTACATTAGTGGGGCAAGTGGACCAATGAGAGACTTATAAAATATCCTAGGAAAATAAATCAAGATGCTTAAGATAATTACAATCACTATGAGCTGTATTTTTCAAAATTCATCATTTATCTTCTAGAGAGCCTTGAGTAAGCTTCACTCTTCCAAATAAGGTGATGCCACTTGTCGAGTCTTCCTTGTATGTGAAGAATCAGTCTATACTGATTAATCTCTAAAATTATAGTCGTAACCTCCTCAATTAAGCCTATAATCAGAACCGTACATTTTTCGATTTTGGGTCGACCCTTGCTCAGTATTTAGCCCATAACTTCCTCAATACTTAGAGCTTGGGTGTGATTCAAGACTTGTAAGAAAATACATATTTGGGGATTTCCATCCATGCATCATTTGAAAAAATTGAAGCTCATTTGCCTTGGTTAAATTTAAGCTAGAAATGAAGTAAGGTATTCTATCCAGAAACTGAAAATGAGCTAATGAGGTGGTTTTGAGAGGATTAAGTGCTTAACTCCTTATTTAGGGCTACTATTGGCCCAACCACTTTATTAACCCTATTTAGACCTTCTTAAGGGCCCCATGTCAATATGGACCTAGGGGGACCTAGTCCTTGAGCTACGGTCAATATTGGGCCAACTTGGTTCATGACCCTCACTAGTAAGAGTAGACCCCAGCTCGAGAGTTGCTCCGTATCACAAAGCATACAAGATGTTAACCTAAGATTAGACTATAGGGTTATCCATCTATATGAGGCTTCTCTTTTTGGAATCCCTAAGGTCCCAACATTCTAAGGACTTCAGGCCAGTAAGAATAGGTGGAAATTAAAGGTTGAACGCGAGATTAGGTACAAATGGTTGAAGCGAGGCTTTTATAGAGGTATCTTTTATATGTTATGAAAGGACCCACAAGTGGGATGGCATGATTACAAGAAAGAATTAGATGCATTCATAAGGATCCAGAAGGCAAAGTAAAAGATTAGGACCGAAAGGTTTGAGGGACCATCAAAGTACCGCAAGGGGGTTTAGCATATGAGGTGAAATAGGCTAGTGTTATACTCAAAAGGCTGCTAGAAAGACTCAAACAATTCTTATCAGAACGTATGGTAGATAGGTTAAAGGATTGAGGCAAAAATACTATAGAAGGGAAGGATAAATTTGTCTTTTTAAATTAGAAATTCTCTAAAATAAAGAAAACAGTCTTGAACAGATGTAATAAATTTAGGGATGCCGGTACAAGGTAGTAACAGAAATCAGGGTTTATTATAAACAAAATGGGCATTAGTTAATAATGAGAAATAGGTTATCAGAGGTAACCTGACCAAAGAAAACTAATTGGAAGGAGAGGATAATATTCTAACTTGTGGTGATGATTCTATAGAAAGATTAATATTATGAAAATAAATTTTGATTACTAGAAAAATATTCAACAGGATATTGTTAAGATAGCTCTAGACAATTCTGCAACCATTGGGTGTTTAGGACCTATCCAAGGCTTAAGGGTTGGATCATGCTAGAAAAGGAATGGGCACGACCAACACTTAACTAAATTGGAAAAAACCCAAAGGTTGTTTTAGTTAAAGACCTATATAATACGTAATGATAAATACTTTATGAAGAGATCATCCCGTCGGTGGACTCGAAGCTATTATACGCCCATTTAAGTCAATATAAAGATTTACATAGGTGCGTTTGTATGGGTTTAACACACTGAAAAGAAAGTAGCCTACGTTTTCAATGCTTGTATAGGAACTTGTCACATTTCCCTTGGCTCTATCAGCCTTTACTGCAGTACTGGGGGTTTAGTTGAGGCGATACCTTCTAAAATAGGACAATGTAGTATTATGGAGTCATTATTTATATCCAAATGCACTCTATGCAATATTCAACTTATAGTGGTGATTCATTAATCAAAGGACGTCGTAAGGTAATTAGATTAAATTTCCCAAGTTTCAGCAGTAAAAAGGTGTACTTCTATAATTCTTCTCCATACCTCATTTAATACTCCTAGTTGTATCCATCAATTATGTCCATTTATTAGCAAGAATGTAAATTATAACCCTTGGAATTTCTAACAACATGATATACAAAAGTATGGGATATATGTGTGTGTGTGTGTGTGTGTGTGTGTATATATATCCCTTCCTCAGGTGTCTTTGTTTAGGTACTACAAGTATAAGTTAATACCTAAGGGGAAGTGGATATGCATGAGATTATCAACCACTGCTCTTGCTATTTTGATTATTCCTTCATCGAGGCAGCACATCCCATATCAAAAAGAACATACCACCTAGTATTTTAAAGACCTGATAGAACATGATGTATCCCTTCCTTTCCTTAAAGCTTCCTAGCAATCATCTTCATGTTACGATCCACCCTTTTATGATTCCTATGTGCTCTTAAGGTCTATGTTATTCACACATAAGATCCTTAGATATCGCACAATCTCAAATTCCTGCACTACCTCCCCCATTTGTGCTCTGAAAATACCCAAGGACTTGTCCCCTTTATTGATACCTCTGTTAGGACATGTCCCTTCCTATGGCATTAATTGATGGCCGAAACTCATACTCAAAGATCCTCTTCCTTTTTACTTGTTGTATAGTTACAAAACATGCTTAATACGCAATAAATTGGGTATATACCAAGCTCACGATAATCGACGTAATTTTGAAATTAGTTACTGACAACACTCATAGTATCTCCGATCTTGCCACGATTAAACCATATGATATTAAGATGTGCATAACTCATCTCACTAAAGTTCTATGATTAACCAGCTAAACAACGATTGGAACTCACTGCAACAATGTCGTAGGCTTCTATGTATATTTACTTTAATGCTACCTTCTCGTCACATGGGTTCAAGGTTACCACAACTTTTAATAGAGAATATTGCCTTGTGTCTAAGATTAAAAACAATCGACATGAAAAGAGTAACCTATAAATCTGCAAATGGGCTCCTTAGGAGGTAATGTTTAAGGCTTACCTGACTAGATCGTTGACCTTAACAGCAACGATGAAAACAAGTTAAATATTGAATAACCATCTTCATTACATACTCATGCTCATAAATTCATAGTCGACATCATGTTTGAAACTCCAACATGACTACTAATCACTTTATAGCTCATATGACTTCAAAACCTGACTTTGATATCACAACAGTAAGACCCCAACTCCTAAGCATATAATTAGCCTTAATTAATTGATCATTTGGTTAATAAAGTAGAAAAATGTCAGGTTATGGCGTTACCTCCATCCTAGAAAAGATACGGCTAAACTAATTAGTATACTCAATACCAACGTAATAACATCTCATGGCACATATAAGGTAACTGACATGTAAACTACTTATGCTTGAGTCTAAATGACAATTCAATAACCGACTTACATACTTGTAGGTGGCCCAAAACTTAGAAAAATGTCACTGTGAGCTTGGCTAAACCACATTGGTTAACTTCTTACTTCACTTGCAATGCCCCAATGCATAACTTTTCAAATGCTCAACGTATAACATGAAAGCACAAAATGCTCGAAGGGTGAACCGAGGCTCAGTACATTCACCCCTATACTGTAAAGAATAAAATTTATTGTTCAGTGAGCAGTCGCATTTCAACTCACTTTTGTTCATAATCATTCAAGAGAGAGAATTACATTAAAACTATTACCGGTTATTATATGATAATTAAATAATTGGAAATTGGCGGGTCTACTTATTTATGTGGCAAAACAACACTTAAAAATGGTTCATTAAATAGTTGTATATTAGATGATTTTCAATATTTAAAAATATATGATTTTGCGAAAGGTACAGGCAATAAACGTAGCTGGAAGATATATCTATTTCTTGTACAAATAATTGTTTATAGCTTGGCGATGATGGAAGTGGCCTCGCTCTTGAATGATGAACAGTGCAGGAGAAAGATAAATGTGTGGGTGTTGGTTGAAAACTAAGGGCCCCTTAAATATCTAAGATATTTTCGAAAAGAATTTGATATATTTTTCAAAAAAATCTCACATGTTTGGCCAAAAAAATCTCAGATACTTTTCAAAAACAATCTTAGATAATTTCCCAAAATATCTTAGATATTTTTCAAAAAATCTCATTTTTGAAAAAATCTCAAATATTTTCCCAAATATCTTTGATAATTAAAAAAAAACTTAGATATTTCTATTATTATTCATTTTGGTTATGCACGTGATTGTTTCATTTACTAAGCAGAAGTAAACAAATTATATAAAGCATTAAATAAGTTTATAATTATGCCTTCTAATCGTTTGCATATATACGCTAGTTCCAATCGTTTGCATAAATACGTTAGTTTACATCTATTTATTAGTATTGAATAACTTTATATGAGACATTGCTAAATCTGGTTTCAAGGCACTTTGTTGTCTCAACCTGTAATCACATAAATGTTTCAAATGTTGAATTGAAATGCACTCAACTTTGTTAATTAAATTTAACACTAAGGTAATTATGTTTGGGTTATTACAACATCTCCTCAAAACAAGTTTCGTCCCTGAAACTTACACATTTGAAAGACATATTGGATTTACCTAATGTAAAAAAGTAATTTATCCCATATTTCTTCCTCAGCCTCGTAGATGGCTTCTTATGAGGCATAGTTAGCCTATACAGCCTTGATTACAGGCATCTTATTATTATATAGTAGTTGCTCCTGCAATCTTGCATCAATATAGGGCCCTCGTCATAAAGCATCGACGACCTTTATACACTTTGTCACAATGGCGTGAGTTGGGTCTAAGGCATACTTCCTGGTTATGAATATTACTATGATGGACACTATGCCTACTCGAGTTGGAATGATAAGGACAATCGATCTGTAAGAAAATGGGTTTACCTTTTTTAATGATGTCAGAGGAACTAATGTACCTATGGCTCCGTTTTCCCTGAATTGACCACCCATTATATAGACTAGTCAAATGCTTACTAAATCTAAATCTGATGCTAAAGATGAATATGTTTGAGGGTAAGAATGATGGAAATGGCAGTTGATAGAGGAGAGATCGTCACGAGATGACTTAAATAAGATAGCCATGACATACGTTAAGGATTTCCGAAATATAGGGCCATAAGTACCATGATCTGCAAACATAAGTTATTGAAGTAATTAGATGATGTTCAACATCCTTTGGGTAGTATCAATGATGAAGATGAGCATTCTATACCAACATACATAGACACAGACAAATGGATACAGGCACAAAAACAGAAACGTATGCACACATATATATACACATATCTATAGATATACATATATACATGTATGTGGATATATATATACATACACACACGCACATACACACGCACACACACACACGCACACACACACATGTATGTTTCTTTTGCACGCTGATTTTGTTGATTTTTTTAATGTTTGTTTTCATTTTAATTTTTTTTTTGTTGAGTGCCTATTGTGATTATAGTTGATATGGCCTATAATTTTCATTTTTTTTGGTTTTGCACTTATTTTTTCTTCAGCGTATGTTCCTTTTTAGTAGATTTTAGGTTTTGTTATTGGATTTTTATTGATTTGATGTTTTTGTGCTTTCTTTTATTATCTCTATGTTTGGAAGTCCTAATGCCCTTTGTGATTCTTTTTATTTTGGTTCTTGTCTTTTTCCTTCTTATGTTTTCATCTTCTTTTGCATCTGATCTTCATTCTGAGAAGGCTATTGATAATGATCAGCAAATTTCTAATAACATTCATCAAAATTCTAGTAATATTCAGCAAGATCCTAGTAATGCTTATCAAAATCTTGGTAATGTTCAATGAATTGTTGAGGTTTGTTATGATGATTTTATCATTGACGATGGTTCTAAAAGTATTTGATCTTCTAGAGATGGTAGTATTGATGGCGGTAAAGATCTTGATTACATGTCGAATGTGAGATGAATACTAAAGATCTTGAAGTTGTTAATGTTAATAAAGGTGATGGACATGCTAAGAGTACACATAGTTACCGTGTCAGGACTGTTGCTAATGGTACAAAACTGACTAGGAAATCTGTAAGGAGTAATGTTGTGGTTGCTTGTGAAGGCAAAGGCAAGCGGCAGCGATGCCGTAGAAAGTCTCCTATAAAGGTGTTCGATGAATTTTTTTGATGAGTGTGATGTCTTCGTTAAAGATGGCAAGGAGTGGATAAAGCTCTTTAAGTAGAGAAAGGATGTTGTAGATTCTGTTAAAGTGGATAAGTGTCTAAGTAATAATTATCATAGGAAGGATGTGGTGATGAGTCTTCTGATGATGAATTGGTGTTTATGGCTATCATTTTAGAAATAAAATGTCACCTACAGTTTTGTTTATTATCATCTCTGTTTTGAATGATGTACAGTGTAGGCTATTATTGAGATGAGCTTTGAAGGCTTGTTATATGTTTCTTTGGGGAAGATGCCTTTATATTTGTCTAATTTTCTAGTTGAGAGGTTTTACCCTTATGCTGCATGTGTTAGGTTTGGTGATGGGAAGAAGTTATGGATAACTCCTTGTGATGTTCAGCTTACTCTTGGTTTACCTATTAGTGGGGAATAGGTCATCAAGGCCACAAATGATGGTGATTTTGGTGATGCTCAGTGTGTTCTTGATGAGTGGAGGGTTGAACAGGTTTGGTCCAAAGTAGCCCTAGGCCAGAAAGATAGAGGTCCTTTATTCGGGCGTAATTTGATTGTTCTTATGGTTAGCACTTTTTGCCATGCCCACCACTAGACATATGCTAACCAGTTGATTTTGAAATCCCCCAGTGATACTGGTAAGATTGCACATTTTGATTGATGTCGATATGCAGTTTGCAAACTTATTCAAGTTGTTGAGGATTGGGGGAATAACACGAGTTCTTACTTTATTAGACCTTTGTTTTTCTTGTTAGTGAGCTATATTTTTTTTTGGATGTTGGTATTATGTTTGTTAATTATTTAGCATCAAGCTTTCTTTCTTTTGAATTTTTTTTGGTTGTTGTAGATGTTTTATTTGGATCAGGTATTTTTCAAGTTGAAGGATGTGAAAAGAGTGTTCCCTGCCCTTAGAGGTTTATCTGCTGGATTAGTGAGGCAAGGAGAACGTAAGAAGCTTCGTGCTAGTTGTTTTGGGCTAGTGTGGTTGATCATTCTATTTATGTTGCTATTTGTAACAATTATTCTAATAGTCAGCATTCAAAAGAGTTTGAGATTTCGTCTTTTAGTTAGGATTATTATTTTAATGATTCATGTTTTATTGATGATGTTAAAGAGCCTTTTAGGGCTTATACTTTAAAGAAGCAAGCAAAGGTTGCCGATATCGTGCCCAGTTTCAGTTTAGGTTTGTTTCCGATGAATTTAGTAATGGCGAAGATTATAATATTTTGGCTAATGGTGAAGGTTATAGTGTTTTGGGTAATGGTGATGGATGTCTATTTGAAAAAGCTGTTGGTAATGATGTAATTGATGCAGATGATTATGTGTTAGTTTTTAAAAAGAGAGAAAGTGGACGAAGCAAGGGGAAGTTAAGTATTATTAGTGATGATGTTGTTGGTGATGGCATTGAATTGACTTTGGAGGATGGAATTGCTAGAGTTGTTGGTGAATCTTGCTCTATTCCAGGTGATAAGGGTAAGAAAGTTGACGTAAGGAATGCCACTGTTCTAACTTCAACTTGTAATAGTGAGGATACAGATTCTTCAAGCGATGATGATGGAGGGAAGGTTCCTTGAAGGAAACTGAAGAAGCCTTGCCTTGTGCTCTCCTTTCTTTCAGCGCTTCAATACGTTGTATGATGATATGACTTCTAAGGAAATGATTCTTTCTTATTATGTTTTTGTTGTTGTTAATAGCCAGTTTGATTTTATGTAAGTTAATTGATTGTGATTTATTATTATGTTTTCGTTCAACATTTTTAAGTTGTTCAATGAGCATCTAATTGGATTTTGTTGAGCATTTTTTAATTCTGTAATGCTTTCTTCTCTAGTGAGTTGTTGTTCAAAGTTAGGACATTCACGTCAAGCATGCTTCATGTGTATTTAGCATCTGATCTCGGAACCTATTGTAATCGGGTCCTAAATTTAGGAACCAGTCTCGGTCCCACTTGAATTGGTTCTGGGATTGGAACCAGATACCCAATTGTTTTTACTCACCTTTATATCTTATGTAACATTCTTTAGAATTCAAATGACGACAACTAAATGAAACTGTGCATGAAATTTTGGTTCTTTCTGTGGGGTAATTGGAATGCCTATCTCAACATGGGTAGCTAGATGTATATTTATATTGATACATTAGGGTTTATAGGGGTAAAAGTCTAGGGTTAAAGGCCTAATAACACAAGGTTACATATATACACTATTACACCCTATCAATTGAAATGTTAACCTTAAACTGAAGAAACTTCTGCGACGTTAAGCCTTTGGTGAATATATCAGCAAGTTGCGACTACGCAAGGGAAATGAATTTGACTTAGAGATGACGCTTACTGATCATTTTATGAACAAAGTGTAATCAACTTTAATGTGCTTGCTGCGATTAATGATGACCTAACTGCGTATGTATGCAATTCTCATACTAAGTTTGGGGTTCATTGGATAAGGCCCGATTATGGTACAAAAGACTCATAGGTTAGGCATGGTGATATTTTATGGCTTAGGATGAGAGGTAAAAAGTTAGGTGACCACTAGGTTAGGCCATGTCATGGGTCATAAGTTGCCCAGGATAGAGAATCTTTCTTTTAATGGAAGGAGGATCCTTTAAGTTTGCATGAAAGTGCTCCTGTTATGAAGAAGCCCTCAATTTCTGTTTATTATAATAGAAACCCTAGATGTGAGAGAATAATGATAGATGAAAATGCTTTTACTAGTTTTAGCGACAGTAGCCCTCCAGTAGAGTAAATGTGATCCTTTTCCTATTGGAAAGCTGCTTTCACTGGTCCTACCTAAGGTAGCCACTAGTTTAGTGCAAAGAATATGGTTATCTTCTTATTAGGAAATATTTACCATGAAAGAAGCCCTAACTATCTAGGAAAATGTAGAAAAGCTCCCCGTCTTGTATAATGGGTGAATGCCCATTTGAGAAGGCTAAGAATATGGAATAAGTATTCGCTTTTGAATTTAAAGTCATAGTTGAGACCAAGAATCCTAAATTTTGGAATGGAGGTGAGTTTAGAGTCTATGATGATTTGGAAGTAGTCGCAAAGTGGGTGAGTGGTTGGTCCAAGTCTAATTCGATTAGTGCATGCAATGGAATGCTTCTTTGTCCTCAAAAACCAAGGTTTTATTTTCACTCTCCTTTTGCTTAATCTACCTTTTCATGTTTTCAGGTCAGCCCCTCTTTATTCTCTTCCGTTTTCTTAGAGACTAAAGGACTTAATTGAGATGTCCCTTCACGAAAAAGAATCTTCGTGGTCAGGCCTTAAAGGAGTATATCCAATATGGAATTAGGTAAATCGTAGTTCAAGGGCAAGAACATGCAACTTAAAGGAGAAATGCCTCCAGGAGGACTTTTTATGTAAGCTTCTAGGTTAGGGTGCCAAAGAAAGGAAATTGGTGTGAAGGCTCAAACAACCCTTATGAGATACCGAGTGTGTATGGGCGATGAAGTTTAGCCTGAATCAATAAGTTTCCTTTCTTTACTCTTCTTATTTTCAAACTCCTCTCTTTTTTTGGGGCCGTTTGGTCTGAACTCTTTTATTTTTTTATTGCTGATTTTGATATTGATGCCACCCATGGCACACTTCCACTCCCTAATTGGTCAAATATGGTTATGAAAGAAACATGCTTATTTGACGGCTTAAAAGGTTCGAAGTAGGAATTTATCAGGTTTAACAAAGGTATTAATGTAGGTTGTGAAAGGAGGCCTCATATCCTGGGCATGTCCTTAAAGCTACATGACTTATTAGAAAAAAGTTTCTGATTTTTTTCTTTTTCAGATGATGGATTAAAATTTTTAGTCTCTTTTTATTTCTGTCCCTCTCCTTGTGCCTAGCTCATCTTGTCAGGTTTTCAAGCAAGCCCCTCTTTTTCTTTTGTTTTTCCTTTTTTTCATGCTAGATTTGTCATAGGATAGAAGTATTCCATTTTAAAAAAATGAGAATATACAAAAAAACTAACAAAGGAGATGACTTTATTAATGAATCAAGGCTACATCATATTTGGATTTATGATAGAAAAGAAAGCGAATGACTCTAAAACTCAACATATGAATATAAGCTAAGCATAACATGAGATTAAGATGCTTCAGAACTCAAGCCCTCTTGTGTGGAGGTATTTTGGTCTTAGACGGGTCCCACTTTTCACTTTGGCGGTCTAAAATAGCTGAAATGCCTATCATGCGAATCCAGGTAGGTTGTTTCCATTCACAAGTGGTTCCAATAAGGATGTATTTGGTGTAGTAATCTAAAGCATGTACCTCCTTACTTGTGGGGTTTTTGTCTTTCTTGTCCATATTCTGATAGTTGCCTTTTCAATTGCCACCAGTCTTAGTAGACGCCTCCCTCTAATTCTTCATCTAACAGCATGCCTACATTCCTCAGTACAGTGAAGGTTTCAAATTGTGTGAATTGCCGGTGCTATCTATATGTGGGCCGGAGGTTCCTAGTGAGCAACCTTACCTGATTAGCCTCTGGGGGTCAGTTGGCCATCTGAGCGTCTTTTGCCCTCCATCGAGCAAGGAAGTCATAAAAGCTCCCTATTCCTTATGTTTAGTTAACTCTAGGTTTCTGAGTGTAATTTGTAGGTCAGCATTGTATGAATACTAACATAGAAATTCTTTACAAAGATCATCCCAACTTGCGACCTTTTTTGGGTGCACAGTATTATACCACCTTATTACGTCCTTATTATCAAACGTCTAAGGAAATATGATGTGCAAGGTGTCCTTGTCAATTCATTGTAGCATCATTCCACTAAGAAAATTCCTCACATGATAGTGAGGATTTTCAGTTCCATAGAACTTGATGTCTGGTATAGTGAGTTTTGAGGTAGTTTCCCTTTTAGGATAGGAGTGAATCTCGCATAGTCATTAAAGTAATCATTAAACATAGAAGATTAAGTTGTTCAATTCAATCTGCTCATGGATTGATTTGAGGAGTGCTCGTTTCCCCATTTCCTTCCTTCTTCTTGTCATCTTCCCCTCCTCCGTTTTGAGGTTTCTCACCTTTTTCCTTTAGGGTGCTCTTGATAAGAGTTTGGACTTTGGTGTGTAGTGGCCACTAGTTCTATCTTCTTTTCACTTTCATCTATCCTAGTTTGCATCTTTTCTAGCGTCGTCAGAATTTGGGCTATCCCATTACCATTCCCAACCATTGGAGTTGGTGTGCTGTTGGAGTTGGACTTGGACTTGGACTTGGGCTTGGGCTTTGCTCTTGATCCAGTAGGCGGAGTTTTCTCGAATTGCTCCCATGATAGAAGTCTTCTTGTCTGTGGGATTCTCTTAAATACTTTCTTTGCCTTCCCTATCTTAAGCAATATGGTGACAGTTTAGAGAGGTAGAATGTTATGAGTGGTCATCCATGCTGGATATGGGTTAAAGGAAATGATTAATGGTCTGCACTTTGAAGATAAGGAGACAATGGCTTGATGGGATTGAAGGTTTAGGGTGAAGTGGGGTTAAGATATGAGATTTGAGGATGAAATTAGGATTTATCCTTGATTAGGTCCTAAGTTAAGCTTAGAGAGCTAGCTTATAAGTCTAAGTTGAACTCAAGTCTTTCTGAGGTGAATCACAGGCCTATACTAGCCTAAGTATGATTGTGGTTTGGTCTGCCTAGAGTGGGCTAGTTTTGACACATGAGTAGATCTAGGTGGACTCATACAGAGATCCTAGATCTATGGAATATGGTGCATAGATCATGAACTTATGCATGGGTAAGAAATCTATGTCTTACTTGGGCTTGTGCATTTTAATATGATGCACGATTGGATGCAACCTATAATGGACTAGTGTTCTAGAGGTCTAACAGGATATATCATACACCTTGGGCCTAGATGGACTTATAGACTATGCGTGATGACGCTAAAAGATGCATGACTCTTTGACATCAAGTGTTCTATAGCTTCTGTGCTAAGACCCTAAATGAACTACGCTGATTTACGGACCTAACCCTAACATTGAGAGCCCAAAATTTTAGTTTGATACTTATGAATGCAGACTTTAAAGGGATAGGAGACCTAACCTGTCTGGATCGCCGCTGGGTTCTAACCAGACCCAAACTTACCCTTTTTTATTCTAACTCCCTACTAAACTCTATACATGTAAACTGATGAACCCTGTTATTTGGACCCTAAGGGATCCCGGCTGGGTTCTGGGCCTGACACAGCTTCCCCTTTGGGCCTAAACATAGACCACCAATTTCCTTTTCTTTTTTTCTTTTGGGAATCTTGGATGGGAATTTTTTTTTTTTTTTTTAACCAGACCTGATACTTCTATGTTGGAATTAGAACCTTTTTCAGATTGGATCAAGAGTCTTGTTAGGACTCAATTAACCTAGAAACCATTTTCGGTCCCTAATCCAAATCTGAGGATTCTGATTTGGCCAAAACTAGTATTCTAGGCCAGGGTTAGTATCCTTTACAATTTCTGGATTAAGAGTCCCATTAGGACTCAATTGGCCCAGAAATCGTTTGGTTCATATCCCAATTCCTAGACTCTTTTTTTGTCCAAAATTGGTACTATAAATCAAAGTCAAAATCCTTTTCGGATTATGGATCAAGAGTCCTATTAGGGCTCAATTGGCCTAGAACCACCTTCTTTCCTAATCCGATTCTTATACTTAGTCTTTTTCTAATTTGGGCTCTTCTAGAACTCACGGTATCAATGCATAGTCCTTTGGGCCAAAAAAATGGTCCTAGGTTGGTCTGCAGACAACCCAACTTATTTTGCCCATAGCATTCACATTCGACCTCCCTTTTCTTTTTTCTTGAAAGCTTGTTGAGTCTAGTTTCTAATAAGCCTAATTTCATAATTTTTA
Source organism: Carnegiea gigantea (assembly GCA_029747015.1). Classification (NCBI taxonomy): domain Eukaryota; kingdom Viridiplantae; phylum Streptophyta; class Magnoliopsida; order Caryophyllales; family Cactaceae; genus Carnegiea; species Carnegiea gigantea. The sequence continues at coordinate 21,187 of JAKOGI010000540.1, read as the reverse complement.
GATAAGTGTGGAATAAAATAAAAGTAAAATAGTGAACAGGTGTCATTTCTAGTAAAGCCCACATATTCAACTTGTATCTTTTCCGCTCCTTATCGGACTTTGATGTAAAGTATATCATTGGAAAGCTTATTCAATGAAGAACATTGATACTTAAACTTAATAATCTTATACTTCCTAGAGTGGATCTCAACTGGACGCCAAACATTGTTAATTTGAGCCTATTTGGGCTTGTTGTGCTCTATTAGGCTTTTGGACTCAAATTCAAGGGTTACTCTATTAGACCCCAAGCACACACATTGGGGTATAATTTTCATCGCTAGGCAATTAAAATAAGATGTAATTTTTAGATGTCTGCAACATGCCACTAACTAGTCAGGGTTGTCTCATATCAGTAAGCTGCGGAGATCCCTCTTGGCTTGGGTGGTCTATGAGGTTTGGAAGGAACGAAATAGTCGAAAGTTGCTACACAAAAGTAAAAGTTGTGAGGTGATTATTCGCCATATCCAATATGTTGTAAGTGTGAGAGCTCACGGATTTGTTGTTGATTGACACTTGTTGGTTTATACTTACCTAATTTGTATTAACCTTTTTTTTTGGGGGAAACAACAATGATAATTGTTACTTTTTTTTTTCCAACTTACCACATTAAGTTTATCAAGAGCAAATCTTCCAGAGACTAAGGAAAAAAAGGAGGGATGTAAATCATGCGGAGATTAAGACCCACCCCACTTGGAAGATATCTTATGCAACCTTTTTCAGAATTCAAGTGGTACGGCTGAATGAAATTGTGTAAGGAATTTTTGGCCTTTCTTTGTTGCAAATCAAGGGCAAATATATCTCTCTTCTTGCACGTGTGTTTATAGGATCCGCCTAAAATCTACAGAAGTGATACTCATACTAAAGTTGTTTTTATTGTAGAGCAACTGCTAGTATTGTCTTTAGCTCATCAATATAAAGCTTGGAAGCTATAAGAGGGTACGTACCAAGAAAGTGAAGACAAGCTACACTTGCAAATTATCATCTCTCTCAAGCCTTCTCACAAGAGTATACATTTAATTGCAAGCATCACACTTTGGAGAAAAGATTGAACAGATTCATTGTACATCTCTGTAGCTCTTGCCAATTTGATTATAGCTTTTAAGAGTTTTGTATTGCTTTTACTCATCTTGTTATGATTGCAATATTCTTTGTATTTGGTCGAGTTTATTAGCAGAGGGTCAGCTACCTGAATCAAGCCGGAGGTTAACTTGGATGTTGGGAGTTTTAGAGTGGAAAAGTCAGCTTTTAAGTGAGAGGAATAAGTGAGTTGTGCGTGTAATCGACCTATCAAAAAAAAGAAATAGTTCAAATCCAAAAATTAAGGGATTTTAGCGAGGACTAAGTATGTTGAGGTCCAACCTCATTAACAAATTGTGTGTATTATCCTAATATTTAATTACTTCTTGCTTTTATTATTACTTTGTTGGACAATTTACGAAAAAGTTTAACGTCATCCCATTCATCCTCTCTAGATAATTTGACTGATTAATTGGGCAGGCATTTGTTATTATCGGTATTGAAAAAGAAAATCATTTCCCCAAAATCTATAGAGGAACACAACAACAACAACAAAAACAGAGAGATAAAAGGGCACCCTTAAAAATTTATTAAAATTAAAGCTGCCACATTAGCACGTCACGCAATTCCAAAAAAAACTGCGCCTAAATATCAGTAGGTACTCAAGTCAAGGTACCTAGATGTTAATTCTCGAAAATCAAATTCCAAAAGTTGGTTCACCCTTGTTTAGAATATCTTAATGTCAACAATTCAAAGATACTGCATGTCAGTTATATTGTTCTTGCTTATCCATACCCCATCTCAATAAATAATCGATATTTTATTTGGATTTAAGTTTTTAATTTTTGAACGTTAATATATTGTATTTTAGGGATATTGAATGATAATACTCTCAATTTTAAACTTGGATGTTCATGTACTATTTTCTTGGCCTATTTATTGTTTATGTACCAAGACCGAAAAAGGTTTTTTTTTTTTTTTGGCTTGGCAGCATATGTACATATTAAACATATACAATTAAATACACTTAAAAAATCATGCATTTTACATGCGCAACTACATAACATTGTAAAGTCTTGCATTACATCGATAAAAATACATTCAAACTTAGTCTCGATGTATAAATAGTAAATAGACTGATAGTCTGGTGCATAGATATCCAACTCTAAAGTTGGGAGTATTATTGTCTATTACCCTCAAAGTGTAGTATATTCAAAATCCTCTAAATCTTTTTTAAAAAAATAATTAAATCTGATGACTTCGAGGGTCAAGTCGGATTATGGAGTAAGAGAATATAAAAAATTAGAAGGTAATCATGCTGTTTTAGGATGAACCACTTGATAATCGTATCATTTTCATGTCTATCTTTAAAATAGTTTTAAACTAGTGGTAAATCCTTGTTGTGCAAGTGTAATGGCCCAACCCGTCCCGGGCCGCAGACTGTTACTGGTAATGGCTTCAATGATTGTCGATTGACCTTACAAATCATTACAAGTCTTTCTAGCATACTTCATCATCATTCCCATGCCACCTAGAAAAACTATCCAAGAGGTTACTTGTTGCCTGAGAAAACTTCCCAAGAGGTCACGTATCCTAAGACTACACAACAACCATGCTTAGTTATGAAGTTGTTAAAAGTGGGCACCCGAAAAGAAAGGTGCATTTGGCGATATAACTAGTCGTATCAGATCCCTTAAACCTCTCTTTGCGTAATACCTACGATGTTAGCATCACCAACACTTGAAAAGCACAATGTCCTTGCTGTACTTTGCTAAACAACAAACTCGCAAGTCCTTTCGACTGAAGGTTCACTCCCAATATCTTTGCACTATTAGGTGAAGGCCAGGGTCTCTGACGTCCATTGGCACAATTCACAGTTGCAGGTCAACGCTGACACCATTTGTAACACTGGTGAAGAGCTAAGCCCAACTTCTCAACCTTCAATTTGCTTTGAGGGAAGAGTAATAGTTATTGTAGCACAAGGCATGGTAAAAAGGAGAAACTTAAAAGATTTGATACAACTAATTATACCACCACATAGGGTGCACCTTCCTTTTCGAAATTCCACTCTTAAGAACTCCACAGTCTAACATGCTTGTTGTGGAGTAGTCTTGGGATAGGCGACCTCATTGAAAGTTTTCCCAAGTAACATATGAGCCAAAGCGAAGCACACTAGAAAGGTTTGTGGTGATATGTGGGGTCAATCAACAATCGTTGAAGTCGTTACCGGTAACAGTCCACGGTTTAGGAAGTGTTGGGGCATTACAGCAAGGCTTATGTTGATTTCTTTTTAATTTTATCTATGTAGTACCTCTAAATTTTTTTTTTCCCCCTTGTGGTGGGTTTATCCAAATTACACCATAGAAAGATAAACATGCTATGTGAAAACATATATGTAGACATTAGACTTTAGTGTGCGTTAGAGTCTGAATAAAAGACATGTCTACAAATTAAAAATCATAAAATTAAATAAACAATATATAGGAGTAGATCATATGATCTGACAACAAAAGAAAATCTATGGACTCATCCATAGTGAGAGATTTCTTCAATTTGAATTAAAAACGATATTAGCTCTTTCTCTTCAACGTGCTGTACTTATATTGTGTTTCTCTCTCTTGGATATGTGACTAGACAATTACGTAATTCGTTTTATTATAATATTTAACATATGATCGTAATCAATAAGAAGGCATTATTTTCTTTTTAAAATATAAAAATTAAAATTGCTTGTAAATTATGGGAGATAGAAATATATTGAACATATTAATTCTTTTTAATTACTTCAAGCATGAGTATAATTTATGTAAACAACTTTGTATATCATCTTTTCTTAGACATTTGTTAAATGGCGTTTGTTTTATTATGTAATGAATTTCATAATTTTGGTTTGAAATGTTATAGTTTAGAATATAAGGGCTGTCAAAAGTTAATCCGACACAATCACCGTCTTGAACCAAATACGAAATTAAGTGGATTTAGGTAAAGATTTTTAACCTGTTTAATTAAATGGGTTGACCCATTTAACTCGTTTAATTAATTGGGTTAGGTACATGTTGAAAATTTTGATACGAAAAAATACGTATTTAACCCGTTTAATTAAATGAGTTAAATAGGTTGACATGTTTATCCAATTACCATGTGCTTTTTGAAGAAAATTGTGAAAATGTGGGGTTTAATCAAGTCAATCTTTGCTTTGTGATTATGGTTCTTATGGATCATGGACAATGGTTGCATTATGATGATATATTGAACTCAAGAGATTGATTTATATTGTTCGATAATCATATTTTACTTAAAATGTTAAACAGGTAAATGGGTAACTAGATAACCTGAACCTGAGACGTTTATATTAAATGGGTTAATGGGTAAATTTCATGTCAATGCATTTAAAAAATAAACAGGTACAAGTCAAGATCTTCAACCCGTTTAATAAGCGGATTAGGTTCAGGTCGAGAATTTCTCAACAAATTTAAGTTCGATCAGACCTTTTTGGCAGCCCTAATTTACATACATGCTCATAATTTGTCTTACAAAACAAATCTTGTTAATTTACTAACGTCTATAATTGGCAAGAACAAAAGCAAAATGTTACCCATACAATTTGCATACTCAACTTTTGCTTTTTAATTTTTGGTCATAGGGTCTCTATCATCAGGGTTAAGCTACTGTTAGCTCAAGATGAAAAGACTCTTCTGTTATAGATTTTCTTAACTCACAAGACTCAAACTCGAAACTTTGTCCAAGGATGACAAGTTTTAAACTATTTATACCAACTGTGTTGGTAATTCAACTTTTATATATGATTAGGGTGTATCCTGTATTCTCCATCAGCATGTGTTAAGCTTCATTGTGTATATCATTGGTTTGTAATACATACATATAAAATATGTTGTCCCCAAAAAAAAAAAAAAAAAAAAAACCAATGACACATCTCATGAATATAACATGGATTATTGTAACATCGGCACGATCAATGCCAAGAATGGTTAGAAAGTATGCTTTTTTTCCTTATCTGGATAGTAATTAACAATTTGATGTTGAATTGATAGGTTATTTGTTTAACCTCCCCTTTCTATCATATCATATTAGTTATTAAGCCTCCTCTAAACCAAAGAAAAAAAAAAAGTTTTGTGACTAACTACCTAGCCATGATCGTGACAGTTAATTATCTAAGAATTCAAAGTCTTGGATTACTCTTAGGGAAATAATGGAATATACAAGGAAGAGTATCCTCTACAATTGAATGAATACAACTATCTCGTCGTCCAAACATTTAATAGTTAAGATTTGAAATTGTTAAAGAATTTACCACTAGCGAACTGCAAGATTAACTATTGTCCGTCCTCTCTATCCAATAGAAAAGGGGCTAAGTCACTTATATAAAATTGTAATTAATCTAAGTACTTTAAGAATCCATTAAAATTTAATAGTAGAACATGCGATTGGTTGTTCATTTTTTTTCCCCCTTAGTTATCAGTTAACATTAGTGACGGATAGAAGAACATGAAGGTACAAATTGATGAAATCTTAAACATACGAAGATGAATACTAACACATAGAAACTACAGGAAAAATCGAAAATTCAATGAGGGAAAAAGAACTCCCAGATTGAAACTTTATGTGTTAAACATGTCTACTTTGTGGTGTAGCAACCATATCCGATTGATTTCCCCACAGTTCTGGTCTCATCCATAGCATTTTGCTAGGTTTGTGACTGCGATTTGCTACTCTGCATCAAATTACAGCTTGTAGCAGCCTATCACACCATGTAACCTGGCTTCATCAAAGACCCAAATTAGCACCCAACTTAGATCTAATAATTGTCGTTTATCATTTGGCAAAGTCTTCAATGTTTGCGTTGGTTTGGGGTCACTACAGGCCTATTCAGCGTTGTCTGCATGTTCACGAGACTTTACATGCAAGTCCTGATTTTGTCTTCGACCCTTTATGCATATTAAAGTTGCTGCTTTGAGCCATGCTGATTATCCACAAGCCAAGTAATTGTAGTTCTTTGATACTAGATTGCAGGAACCTATCCCAGGTAAGTTCTCTACTTCTTAATTCACATCAATGATACCAAACTTCCAGGAGGGACCTGCCTTAGAGAAGAATAGTGCCAACTAGAGTGGAGAATTGCAGAGAGAGAGAGACAGAGAGAGAGAGAGAGAGAGAGAGAATTATTCATTAATGCTAGACATCCCAATTTCAGCCTTAAGCCAACTAATATATGCAATTCTATCACTTGGTGAGAAACAATTATAACAAAGCTTTAACAGAACAACAAAATATTCCTAACAACTTTCGGTTATTGAGTCACGTGTATAGCTTTTGATATCCAGCTGACATCAATCCTTCCCCCTTGAGTGAAAGCTTGTCCTCAAGCTTGCATGTTGAAGTTTGGAAATCTCTTCTCAATGTCAGAACACAGCTCCCATGTTGCTTATTCCTTTGGAGTGTTGGACCAGTGGATAAGGACATAGACCACAGCATGGTTCCCCTGCTTTCCTAATTTCCTGCTCAAAACTGCTATTGGTTCAACCTTGATCAACCACTCTTCATTGGCTTCTGGCAAAGAGCTTTGTGTTGGTGCTACTCCCATATGCTTCTTCAGCTGAGACACATGGAAAACTAGATATATCCGGAAGTTGGTGGTAATTGCAACTTGTATGCTACCTGCCCTACTCTGGCAATAACTGGGAAGGGCCTAAAGAATTTAGCAGCTAATTTATGACAAGTCCTCTGTTCCACTGAACTTGTCTATAAGGTTGTATTCTAACATAGACCAAGTCCCCAATTTGTAGCTCCTTTTTCAATCCTATGTTTGTTAGCCTACGTCTTCTTTCTATCCTGGGCCCTTTTTAAGTGGAACTTCAACATCCTGATGCATTCCCCCTGGTTCTTAAGCTCTTGTCCACCACTTCTACCTTACTATCCCCAATAATATAGGGAACGTGCAGTGAGGGTGGTTGTCCATACACCACCTCATATGGAGTGGTATTAATGGCTGAGTGCCAATTGGTGTTGTACCACCATTTAGCCAATGGAAGCCATAGTGCCCACTCTCTTGGTCTCTCCACTATCATGCATCTCAAGTAAGTTTCAAGGCATTGATTTACCACCTCTGTTTGAGCATCTATTTAAGGATGGTAAGCATTGCACATATGCAGATTCACGCTTTGCAGTATGAAAAGCTCAGTCCAAAAGCTACTCAGGAATACCTTATCTCTATCACTAACAACGGTTCTTGGTAGACTATGCAACTTGAAGACATTTTCAAATAAACTTGGGCAACTCCTATAGTAGTAAAAGTGTAAGATAGTGCCAGGAAGTGAGCATATTTACTTAGCCTATCCACTACCACCAGTATGGTGTCCTTGCCTCTAGATGAGGTTAGTCCTTTAACAAAGTCCATTGAAATATCTATCCACACCCCTTCTGGTATAGGCAATGGTTGTAATGTCCCAGTAGGGGACTGTAAAATTGTTTTACATCTCTAGCAAATCTCACGAGCTCGTACCCAATTTCTTACTTCCTTCCTCATACCCTTCCAATAAAACTAACTAGAAAGTTTTTTATTGGTAACCTCAACCCCTGAATGTCCCCCAGAAGGTGAATCATGCGCCAATTTGATGATTTGTTGCCTCAACCTGCCATCGTTCCCAACCATTAACTTCCCCTTCCTTTTGAGCACTTCATGGCTCTATGTATATTTAGGAAAGGATTGAGGAAATTGAGACAAAGATGAGATGATACTCTAAACATGCTGATCATATGATTAATTGTTTTATATCTGTTGCAGCAAGTCAGTGTCTATAGTGCTTAAAATAGTCTCCATCATCTCAGCACCTGAATTCCTTGAAAGGACATCTGCAGCAGAATTATCACTACCCTTCTTGTACACTATGGCATAATCCAACCCCATCAACTTAGGTAGTAGGTTGCTCTGAAAGGGGGTTAAAATCTTCTGTTCTAACAAGTAATTAAGGCTAAAGTGATCAGTTATGATGATAAAATATCTTCTAATCAGGTAACGCTTCCATTTTTCTACAGCATATATCACCTGGTGTCTTATGGCCAAGGTTTTGCTAATGTATGCAATAGGGTGTCCTTCTTGCATAAAGACAGCTCCTATTCTATTTCCAGAAGCATTAGTTTTAATAGTAAATTGTTTCTTAAAATGGGGTAAAGTTAGCACAGGTGTAGACACCATGGCTTACTTAAGTTTCTGGAAGGCTTCCTCAGCTGTTGGATTCCACTGAAAGGAGTCTTTTTCAGTAATTCTGTTAAGGGTTTGCTGATTGCTCCATAACCCTTGATAAACTTCCTGTAGTACCCTATCAAGCCCAGAAACCCTCTCAATTGCTTGACTGTGACTGGGATAGGCCAAGATAACATGGCCTCAATTTTCTCGGGGTCAGTAGCTACCTCTTGGCTGGAAATGATATGCCCTAAGTATTCAATTTGTGTGGCCGCAAAGGAACATTTACTCTTCTTAGCAAATAATGTATTTGCTCTCAGCTGCTTAAAAGCTGTTCTCAAATGGGAAAGATGCAGCCCATATGTAGGCCTAAAGATCAAGATGTCATCAAAAAATATCAGAATAAATTTCCTGAGATGAAGCTTGAATACATGATTCATAAGAGGTTGAAATGTTGAGGGAGCATTCGTTAGGCCAAAAGGCATAACTATAAATTCATAATGTCCTTTATGAGTTCTGAAGGCAGTTTTGGTAATATCATTAGGTGCCATCCTCACTTGCCAATATCCAACCCTTAAGCCAATCATGGTGAAAAATTGAGAACCATGTAATTCATCCAATAGTTCCTCTATCACTGGAATAGGGAAGTTATCCTTAACAGTGTGCTTGTTAAGTTCCCTATAATCTACATACATCCTCCATGTACCATCCTTCTTTTTAGCCAATACAATGGGAGAGGAATAAGGACTTTGGCTGGGTCTTACCACTCCAGTTTCTAGCATTTCCTTTACAATATTTTCAATGATATCTTTCCGTAATGTAGGATATCTGTATGGCCTCACATTCACTGGTGAGGTTCCCTCCTTGAGGATAATTTGATGATCATGACTTCTATAAGGAGGTGAAGCCTTTAGTTCAACAAAGATATCAGCATATTCCTCTAGCAGGAAAGATAATTGAGGCTCAAGTACCTCAGAATCATAAGTTACAGGTGTCTGGTGCACATACTACACTTGGATAGCAAACAGTTGAGATGAACTAGCTAAGTTTAGGGTACTCAACACCCTCTTCCCTTCCATCCATTGTATTACAGCAGTCCTGTTACCCCATAGCATCAGTCTTTTACCTTGGTAGTTGAATTCTATCTTCAGTTCATTAAAATCCCACATGATCTGCCCCAAGCTTGCTAGTCATTGTACCTCCAAAAGCATTTCACAACTTCCCAAGGGCAATAACATCACATTAGAACTAAAGAGTTCTCCATGTAATGACCAAGTAAACCCTTTGCACATGGCTGTACTGACTAGCTTTGCTCTATTAGCTACTGATACTTGTAATGGAATAGTACTTCTAACATCACAATAGAGCTTTTTAGCTATAGCAATGGCTAAAAAATTATGAGTGCTCCCAGAATCTATCAATATATACAAGGGTCTCCTCTTGACTTTGCCTGTAACTCTCATAGTCCGGTATGTATTAACTCCAGCAATGGTATGCATAGAGATATAGGGAAGTTCCCCCCCTGTATCCTGGTGCTCACTATAGTCCTCAGAGCATTCCTCTTTTTCTTCTTGATCTACTTCTTCCAGTAACTCCAGTCTATAAATTTGGGCCTTACACTTATGCCCTAGAGTATATCTTTCATCACAGTAGAAACAAATATTCTTAGCTCTCATATCCTCAATATCTTGAGCATTTAAGGATTTTCCAGGTCTTCTAGGCCTGAAATTGGCACTATTCTGGCTAAAGTTGTTGCCAGAGAGGGATACTCTAGCTGGTGCAATTGCTCTACCCATGGAATAATTGGAATTTGAGCATGGGTGTCTGCATGCATTTTGAACCCAATGTTGGGTTTTCAAGAATGGGCTTATTTCTCTTTATGGATAGAAGGGGTAGCCTCTTCTAATTTGGCCAAGCACTAAGCATCATGCAAAGTGGTAGGTTTAAACATCCTCACTGCACTTTGTATTTCACTAGATAACCCACTTAAAAAATAGCTTATGGCATGAATCACAGGCAAATCATCAATGCTAGTCAGTAAGGCATCAAACGAGTCTTGGTATTGTTCAACTAAAGCTATTTGGCTTAATTGCATCAACTTAGCCAATAGATCATCAAAAGGTTGCTTACCAAACCTCCCCGAGATTACATGCTTGTAATCCCTCCAAGAAGGTCATTGTCCAGTAGGAATTGCCTTCATATGAGTCTGGTGCCACATTAGTGTCTTCCCTTCAAGATGAATTGCAGTAATCTTGACCATGGGTCCCACAGGAGTATCATCCACCTCGAAAAATTGCTCATATCTGTATATCCAGCCCTGCACATCCCTACCATCAAATCTTGGAAATTCAACTTTAAATATACTCTGGTACACTTGACCCCCCTGTGAAGATCCCACAGATTCATTAACTCTCATGAAAATTTGCAACACCTACCTACTCAATCTAGTAATTAGCTCACTGAGTTGACTGTTAGTCCTTTCTTGCTATTCTTGATGAACAAAAAATTATTCCTTCACTTCCTTTTGGAATTCTACCGAAGAATGTTGCAGAGGTTGACAAAATTCTTCCAATTTTTTCTGCTCACTAGCAGAACTTATGTTGTCCGATATTACCATGAATGTTCTGAAAGCAGCACACTCAAATGCTGAATTCAAGAGGAAGCTAGATTGATTGGAGAAGCAAGCCAATCAATCGATGAACAAAGAAAAATTATGTTTGTTGTAGTGAAGCTAGACCAATTGGGGATTCAAACCAATCAGTCGAAATTCAAAAACTAGGGTTCAGGATCGAATGCTCTAATACCAATTGATTCCAAAGTTCTAGGGGGGACCTGCCTCGAAGAAGAATGGCACCAACCAGAGTGGGAAAAGAAAGAGAGAATAAAGAATTGTAGAGAAAGAGAGGGAGAGAGAAAGAAAGAGAGAGAGAGAGAGAGAGAATTATTCATTAATGTCAGACATCCCCATTTGAGCCCTGAGCCAGCCAATATATGCAACTACATCACTTGGCAGGAAACAGTTATAACAAACCTGTAACAAAATAACAAAATATTCCTAACAACTTTTAGTTATTGAGTCACGTGTATAGCTCGTGATATCTAGCTGATATCAATCAAATAAGTTTCTTTTTGGGCCTTTTGCACTTATTTTATTCCAATCTTTTAGGCTTGTGGATTGCTATTTTTGTCAATTGATTTATCATATCACATAACATTATACTTGTGATGATTTATTAAGTCAGATTCGTCATTTTCATTTGTTATTGAGAGTTGATAAGCATAATGATGCTACTGATGTAGCTAGTACGGGTTATGTCTTCCATTACAAGATTACAGCTACTGTGATGACTTATCTCATCCTAGCCTTATGTCTAACCTTTATTTTGGTGCTGAGAGAGAAGGAATCTATGGTAATTTTGGAACTTTGGTTGCTATCTTGTGCTTCTTCCATCCTTGGGTGTGGCTAATGAATGATAAGGCTGCTTCTTCACCTCTTGAACTAGATATTAAGGCCACAATGTTTTGTGTGCTGCCCATTATGGTTACCGAGTTTGGAACATATAATTTTATGTTTGATTTACCCTTTTTCAGGGTCGTAGGCCTCCTTGCTATTGATTCTTTAAATTATCTCGAACAACACCTTTGTGTGCTTGGACTGCATCATATGATGCCTGACATACCTTCTCATGAGTATTGCGCAAAATTTTTTAATGAATTATTCTCTCGGCTAGCAGCCATTCGTTATAAAATTATCATGATGTTTAATTGGTGATTTTAATGAAATGGATTCCTTGGTGAATAAAGTAGGGGGTTCCCCACTTATTTAAGGGAAAAAACTTAGGCTCTCTACCTTTTTGTCAACTTCTTCAATACCGTCAATTGACCTTAGAAGTTGATGATTTACTTTGAAGACATTTTTACATGGTCATTTAATTTATGAATGACTTGACTGAGCAACTGCTCATCAAGAATGGATGCAACTTTACCCATAGGCTAAAGTAACTCATGGACCATTCACTTGTTCTAATCATTGATATATTCCTTTGAATACTACGAATCAGTCAAATAACCCAAAAAAAAAAAGGCCATCCATTTCAATACGAAAACAATTGGCATTACTATGAAGAAGCATTACGTATAATTTCGGCTAACTAGAATCATTTTATCCCAAGAGCACCTATATTCAGTCTGGTAAAAAAGATTAAGCTTACTAAGAAAGAGTCAAAAGTTTCGACTTCCAAAGTCTTTCGCAATTTTAGGTCGAAAAACACTCTCAACTAACAAAAAACACTCTATGTTGAGGATCAACTACTAAGGAAACCTGATAGCCCCTATTTTAATTGATGGTATGCCATATTAATTAAACAAAGACTGTTTATAAAATTATTTCCAAGATCCTCGTTAATCGTTTGCATCCGGTCATATTAAAAATAATTAGCCCTATTCAAATGCCTTTGTCCTGCATAGAGCTATTAATGATAATGTTTTGCTAGCTTATGAAGTTATGAATAAATTCAAACACATGAGAAGTCGAAATGCATACATGGCTCCTTCAGTAGACATGTAAAAAGCATATGATCGTGTTGAATGGGTTTTTTTAATGGAAAACACATGGTGACATTGGGTTTTATGAACAAAGGATTGCATGATGTCTCTATAGCCTCATACTCTCTCAGCATTAATAGCCAGTTGTGTGGGTTCATTAAGCCATCCAGGGTTCTCCGTAAAGATGATCCTTTCCATACTTGTTTATCTTGTGTATGGAAGTTCTAGCATCCAGACTGCTGAAACAAGCTAGTCTGCCTAGGAGTGCTTCTGGAATTACGATTTCTGCGGTGGCTCCAAAACTTCTTTATTTGTTCTTTACTAATGATAGTCTTTTTTCTATAAAACTAATCATAAAACAGTGCTAGCACTTAAGGAAGTTGTTGATTGCTTTTGTTCCCAGTTAGGCCAACTGATTAACTTTCACAAGTCTATAATCGTTTTCCCTAACAACGCAACTCGAATGCGAAAACAATTTATTGCAAGTATATTTTTCAAATGCCGTAAAGGCATTCACTAGGCAAATATTTGGGTTGCCCTTTGTTTCAAGGAAGGGGCAAAAAAGGAGTTGCTTATAGTGCTTATAGATAAAGCAGGGAAAAAAGTATATGCTTGGAAAGCATACACGCTGTCTAAAGCAGGACAACCAACCATAATCCAATATAACCTTGAAGCCTTACCTTCCCACACCATGCAATGTTTTAAACTACCAGTGTCTACTATAACCTAGCTAGATCGTCTCAACTATGATTTCTTTTGGAAAAATTTAGGAGCAGAAAAGGGGTTGCCCTTGATAGCATGAGACACTGTCTGCTCCCTTAAACATCTTGGGGAGCTAGGACTAAGAGGAATTGAACGGTAAATAGAGCATTTATCAATAAACTGATTTGGAAGTATTTTATAGAACCTGATAATAAATGGATTAAAACTATTCTTGCTAAATATGGTAGTCCAGATAAGTTCTTTGACTAAAAAAAATCCCACATATTCCTAGGCATGGAAGTGTTTGCTTAGCAATGGGGAATTTTTGTGCTCTGGGCTAGTATGGCAAATTAAAAATCGTAAGAAAGTTTAATTCTAATTTGGCAACGAGTATGACACAAAAAATATTCACCAAATGTTGGGTTATCCTAATAACATCCATGATACTTAGCTCAAAGTTGAACAGTTGATTACTCTAGGGAAAATCTGGGATGTGGGGGAACATTCTCAGTTCTTACCCACACGTATTGTAGAAAAAATTTGTACAGTTCTAATCTTAGTAACTAATCAAGAGGATTCCTTCTACTGCGGCTTTCAAGTTCAGGCGATTTCACAACAAGATATGCGACCTAGAAAACCCATGACAAAAGTCATTCCTCAATCCCCAGATGGAAGTATCGATGGATTTGCAAGCTAGACTTATTGCCTAAACTTAAGATCTTTCTTTGGAAATTGTATCATAATGCACTCCCATCACAAAGCACCCTACTAAAAGAGGGATGAATATTGATCCTTTATGCCCAATGCGCCAATATGACATGGGGCCTGGCCGAAAACCATCGATGGTTAAACAAACATTATTTTTCAACTGCTAGTCTAGAGGTCAGGAAAGAACTTCATAATCTCCACTTAGTTAAGGACAAAAATATAGCAAAAATTGCTACATTATTTTGCAGTATTTGGAAAGTGCGAAATAGGGTTATTTTCAATAATGATATTTTCTCCCTATTATAGACCCTCATTACTGCAAAACAACCCTGGATAGAATGAAAGGCTAGATTAAAGTTTAGCCTTCATGATCAACACCCCTCCTAATCATCACCCCATTCATCTACCAGCTTTTCCATCCATTTCATCAAGTAGCATCCTCCACCTCCGGAGTCGATCAAAATCAATTTTGACGAGTCCAAGATTAATCAAAGGGTGGCCAATATTCGAGACTATTTAGGCAGGTGCCTATCTGCGAGTGCGTCTAATTTAGACAATGCATCTATTCTAGTTTCTAAGGTGACCACCATGAGGCGGGGACTCTATGAGGCCATCCAATCCGAGAACAAGAATATTGTCATTGAGGGGAAAATTCTTAGATACAAACATATGTATCTAGCAAAATACACACCCTTTTCCCCCTGTATAATCTTTTCCCTCATTCGTTCTTGTTTTCCCTAATATAATTCCCTTTTTTTAATTAAAAAAATTTGGATAAATTCTCATCATGTGATTACTCCCTCTTTTTTTGTTGGAAAATCTACGTTAAATTATATCAAAGCTAAAAATCTTAATTTTATGTGGCTATTGTATTTAAATTGAATGAATTTTCAATGAGCCTTTTGATTTTTGCCATTTCTCTTAAATGATAAACATTTTCAATGAGCATTTTGATTTTTGCCTGATAAAATCTTAATTTCATATGGCCATTGCATTTAAATTGAATGAATTTTAAATTTTGAGTTGTGAATTTTTTTTGTGTAAGTAATGAATCTTTAACCTACATATGATGAACCTTTCAGTTTAATTGATGAACCTTTTGATATTGTCAATGATGAACCTTTTCTGTTATATGATATATCTTTTCAGCGTGTGTACGAACTACATATGTGTTTCCTGTAATGTATCTTTTCTTACATGCAGTGTATCTTTTCTTACCTGCATTGTATTGTTTGTTTCTTACAATGTATTTTTTCTTACCTGCATTGATAATTTTAGGCACTGTTGGACTATAGAAATAACGTAAGTGACTAGGCTCCGGGCCAATTATATTGGAATGCCTATATTTATAAGTGTGTACCTAGTTAGGTATATGAGTATGTACCATAGAATTACTATCGTTGACGGAGATGACAAGTTCCTTGTCCAAGCACTAAGGGCTGGACTTAGTGAACCAAGGGTAATTCACACTCTGATTCAGGATATTCAAATTCTTCTATGGTAAGCAACTAGCTTTCAAGTTCAGCGTGTGTACTGTGAAGACAATATGGTTACAGATTGGTTAACGAAGACCGACCTTCTTTTACCTTTTCAGAGTTCTATTTTTTATCTTCCTCTGCTTCCTACTGAGCTTCTTCGAATCTTAACGGATGATAACATAGGCCGATCTCTTGGGAGAAGAGCTGTTTAATGTTTCAATGATGTACTTACTTTTTTCCCCAAAAAAAAAATGTTGGGCCTTTTTCAATATCACTATTTGACTTATTGATGCTTAGATTAATTAAAATTAGCCAAACATTGCAATTAGATTTGGCACAAAATGATTCGGTAGAAAACCGACCTGAACGCCGAGCCCCCTGCTCGATCCGAATATTATATCCTTATTTTTGGTTTTTCTTTAATGTATCGCTTTTAATAATTGTGCTTATTCATTACATCGAATCATTTAGAGAGACTTTATATAAGTATCGTATCCCTTCACAAATTAAACAATAGTACAATTTCTTTCCCAACTTTGTTATTATAATATATTGTCATACACAACTTATAAGTGGGACAACTTAAAAATCGGACATGAAATGCCATGAAATAGCCATCTAATCTTAAGAAAATCAATTTAGAATAAGATAAATATGAACATGCACAAGTTATACAGTTACCTTTTGTGTGAAATGAATATGTCTCATCATATTTTAAATTAATCAGTTAGTTTGGGCGGGTGGATTAACTATAAATAGGGTATATTTGGGTTCGGGTAAAATACGGATTGAGTGTATTTTAGATTCTGGTAAAATACAGATAGGCGTATTTCGACTTTGCAGGTTTCGAGTTGATCCAATAGGTTTGAAATGTCTTTTTTGTAGGTTATTTTTCTCTTATAATGTTAAAAACTCAGCATATTTTTTATTAAAGATTATCCGTATATAATGAAAAAGCATTGTAATGGTAATTTCTTAACAAAACATTGTCCATATATGAACGTCATATATGCATGGGCAACGAGTCATTTTCCCCTTTGGATTGGTTGGGTTGGCACATACGTTTAAATAAGGTCAATAATGGGTTCAGATTACTTGTGAATCTACCCGTCTAGATTATGTTAATGGGTTGGAGCAGATGATATGCTAATAATTCATTTAATAATTTGATATTCTTGTTAACTAACCTATCATTACCTAAACATACACATTTTATTAATTAACAGTCCCTAAGATGAGGACAGTCAGCCCATTGCCCACCACTAGTGTCCTACTTCAAGAGTAATTAGAATATAAACAAAAAAAGAGAGAAGTAGAGAAGTATAAGATATTACAGTTATCATTTAATTATATAAGATCAAATATGTAGATTACTACAAAGTAATATTATTCAAAATATTAATATATTCATTTCACCAAAGAATATAACAATATGACTTGCGCATTGTTAGTGTATATTTTGTTTTAAATTAGTTTTCTTAAAATTAGATAGTTCTTTTTTTTAAAGTAATACAACTAGAACGTGATTTCATGTCATTGTATTCCCTTTTCCAAAGTTGCCCCTGCAAGTTGTGTATGATATTATTTTATGATAGATAAGTTGGGAAAGAAATGGTACTATTATTTAATTTGTGAAGGAAAGTGAAAGTTATGTCTCTCTAAATGATTTGAAATAATGAATTATCATTATTGGGAAAACATTTAATATTCAGGTCAAGCGGATGGATTCGGGTTCAGATAGGGTTTAACTCGCTAATTTGTGAGCTTTTTGGGTTCGGTTTATTTCTAGTTCAGGTCGAGAAAATCGAGTTCAAAACCCAAAATTTTTGGACAAGTTCGTGTCGAGTCAGTTTTTGCTAGATCTATTTTAAATAATATTATTTTGTAATAATCTAAAATTTTGATGTTATAATTAAAAGGTGATTGTGATATCCTTTTTTATAGTCAAAATTATACACATCAGACTCTGAAAATAAACCTAAAATATGCTTTATAGTTAATCCAACATTTGTATTTAGTGAACTCCTTTCCTTGAGATTCATGATGGCAGCGTGTGTTTCACTTTCAATTATTAATGTAGCCTATTATCATTGGTAATTCCGTCTCGTACTTAATGGCAAATGCTTCTGCGAGTTCAACTTCTACTATAGAGATTGGCCTCTTACTACGTTTGGACACCAAGTTAAGAAGAAAAATAATTTGTAATAGTGGTCTTACAATGGTTGTGATTCAATGGGAGCAGAAAATTAACTCAGTGGCTATCTCATCCTTAATAATCTAGAGAACACCGGAAAATTAAATGAAGTGCAAAGAAGTCAACAAAAGAGAAATGAAGGCCGACCACCACAATATCACCCTAAAAAAAATAAATAAAGACACAAAGAACCAATAATGAAAAGTAGTGAAATGCATTTGGAAAAACATCCGAAATCAACAAGGTGGGGGGTAAGACCAGATCATAGAGATATTTAATGAAAACATATGGTGAAAACCAAACATGAAGAAACTCAATATATCAAATTAATTAATCAACTTCAACTTGAAAGCATCTTATCTAGACTTGCTCATCTCACTCCTCACTCATTTCCACCACAACCACAACTAATTTAAAAAATCAAATTAGTCAATGGTTTGGTTCTTCTTTTATTCCACAAAGTAAGGCCATGAATGTTAAGCATCTAATGATCATCAGTTGATACATCCCTTCTCTTTAATTCAATTGAGCACTTTTTGTACTCTTAACAACTGTTGGCAAATTAATTTCTCTGTGAATTCTATAATATCCTAAATACCCCTCCTAAAAAGAGGTGTACTCATTTGCGCATCCATCTGACTTCCATTAGTTCCTTATTACTCATTTTGAAACATGAAGCAGTGGTAGCTCTATGACTAAGTTTACTTAATTTTTGTGTGATGATGTTAAACTGGAAATTGATTATAAGTTAGCTTTAAAGTAGGCATTTAACAAATTTGTCCCTCCAGAGATTAACAGAAAAA